>JAJLRB010000479.1:0-34684 GCA_020976825.1 Odocoileus hemionus | reverse complement strand
CTGTTTTTTAGTTTTCCAATGAAAATGTTAAAAAAAATTTTTTAAAAATTCCCGGACTTGAGAAGTATAAAGGGCAACTTATCAAAAAAAAAAAAGAAATATTAATTTTAAAAATTTAAAAAAAAAACCCTTTTCGCCAAAAAAAAAATTAAAAAAAAAAATTTTACCCTTTGGGAAAAAACCCCCCTTATCAAAAAAAAAGCAAAGGGGGGAAAAATAAAAATAAAAAAAGTTTTTTTAAATTTTTAAAGGGGGAAAAATTTTTTTTAAAATTAAAAGGAAAAAAATTGGGGGGGTTTTTTTAGTAAAAAAAACTATTTTTTAAAAATTTAAAATTTGGAATATTAAAAGGGGAAAATTTTTAAGGAAAAAATTAATTAATTTTTAATTTAGGAAACACCCCTTTCAAAAAAATTTAAAAATACATTTTATGTTTGGGGAAAAAAAAGAAAAAAAAAAGGGGAAAAAAATTTTATTATTAATATATTTTTTAAATTTTTTTTAAAAGGTTTTTTTAAAAAGGCTTTTTTAAAAATTTTTTTAAAAAAAATTTTTTAATTTTTTTGGGGGATTAAGTTTTTTGTTTTATTGGCTAAAAGTATAAAATTTTAATCTGGGTTTTTCTTTGGTTTTTAAAAAAGGTTAAAAAATTTTTTTAAGGGGATTTTTTTAAGGCTAAAAATTTATTTTAAAAAAAAAATATTATTTTATAAGGGATTTTTCTTTTGTTTTTGAACTATTTTAATGTAAAAAAAAGAAAATAAAGTTTAATTTTGTTTGAAAAATAAAATTACCTAGCCACCATTTTCCCCCCCCGGGAAATCTTCATTTCCCCAAATTTTACTGAAAAAAATTTATTTTTGCTGGGAAAAAAAATTCCCCCAAAAAAATAAATTTCTTTTATTTTTTAAAGGGGGGCCCCGGGTTTTAAAAAAAAGGAAACACCAGTTCCCATCAAATCGGTTTCCCTCTTGACTTGAGGGGCTTTTTTTTTCCCAAAAGGGGAGATGAATTTTTAAATTTAAGGGGCCTTAGTTGTATTAGGGGACCTAATCCCCAAAAAATTTCAGGGGAACCCCTTGATTAAAAAGGCCAAAACCCCCCTCAAAAAATGAAGGAACCCAAAACCCTTTTAATAAAAGGGAATGACCCCAATTTAAAAGCACCCCAAATTTCCCCCGCCGCCTGAAGCCATTTCCCCTGAACAGACTTGAGCCCTGAGCAACAACTGATTTTAAAAAAAAGCCTAACCGGAATAAAAACCCCGTTTTCAAAAAAAAAAAGACCCCCCTCCCCAAATTTTCCCGACCCCCCGGGGGAGAATTTCCGGCCCCCCAAAAAAAAAAAGTCTGATTTTCGGGACAAATTTGAAGCCCCCAAAAGCCTAAAAAACCGGCCCCGGTACCGCCAAAAAAAGGTCGGTTTCCGAAATCGATCATGATAAAATTTCTCTTTCCCAACCAACCCAAAATTACCCCAAAACGGAATTTTTTTAAAAAAAGTTCCCCGGCCCTGAGTCCAGGAAAAAAATTCGGGGCGCTTTAAAAAATTTTATCCCCCCCCCTTTCCGGGAAAAGGGTTTTCTCCCGGGGGAACCTTTTCCGGTATTTTTGCCTTTTTTGGTTTCGAAAACCCATTCCCCAAAGAATTTTTTGCCCACCCTTTTTTCTGAAAAAATTTTTGGGCCCTTTTTTTCCCCTTCTTCCCCCCGGTTTTTTTTTTTTTCTTTTTCTTCTCCCAAATTTTTCGGGCGCTTTACCTGGAACCCCCCTGCACTTTCTCCCGGGTTTAAAACCCCCTCGGGGGGCCCCTACCTTTTCCCCCTCTTCAAGGCGGGGGCCTCGGGGAAGACGCGCCTCCTTTTTTTTTCTTCTACCCCCCAGGGGCCAAAAGGTTCCCCCAAAAAAAAAATTTGGGCCAAAGAAAAAACACGGTTTGGTTTATCGGGGGGGACCAGGGCCTTTTTAAAAAAAAAGGGGAAAAACGCCCCCCCTAATTTTGCGCCCCCTTTTTTACTTTTGGGTTTTTTACCCATGTAAGGCTTGCCCATATTTCCCCTTTTTTTCCCCTAAAAATGCATTTGTTTTTAAAGCCTTGGGCGTTTAAATAGAAAGAAAACAGTTTTCCAGGGTTTGCCCCAAATGGCAAAAAATTTTTTCCCAAAAAAATTTTTATTCCCAATTTTCACAAAAAAAAACAATTTTTTTTAAATTAAAAAAATTTTCAATTTACGGGCCAAAAAAATAAAATAATAAAAATTTTCTTTACCCCCCCTTACCCCAAATTTTCCCCTTTTTCCCCCTGCCTCAAATTCTCTTTCTGAAATTAAAAAAAATTCCAATTTTTTGCTAAAAAAGGGTTTTTCCCCCAATTAACAGAAAAAAAAAAAAAGAAAAATTTTTGTTTGGAAAGAATCAAAAAAAAGCAAAGTAAATTTTCAAAAATTCTTTTAATTTTTAAAGGCTTGTCCAATAGAAAAAAAAAAAGTTAAATAAAAATCAATGACAAATTTTTAAAAAGGGGGAATAAGGTGTTTAATGTGGGAAAAAGGGAAATGGGACCCCCCTAAAAAAAGAAAAAAAGCTTAAAAATTTCCCAGGCCCCACGGGAAATCCCTCCAAAGAAAATTAAAAATGAAGGGAAAACCATTAAAAGAAAAAAAGGGACCCCATCCAAACAAAAAAGGGGGAAAAATTTTTTTTTTCCCCTCAAAAAAACCCCAAATTTTTTTTAACCCTTTAAAATTTTTTTTTTTCCCCCCTTTTTTTTAATTAAATTTTCCCCCAAACCCTTTTTTAAAACCCCCAAAATTTTGGCTTAAAGGTTCTTGGGTTTTTAAAATTTTTGGGAAAATTAAAATTTTATGATTTAAATCAAATTTATGCATTTCAAAAAAACCATTTCAAAAACCCCTTCCCTCCTTTAAACTCCTTAAAATTAAAAATTTTAATAAGAAAAACAATTTATAAAAAATTTTTTTTAAAATTTCCAAACAAAAAAAAATTAAAAAATACTCATAAGGGGGGAAAATTTTTTTTTCCCTAGTTTTCCCCCAAAAACCCCCCCCAAAACCCACCTTTCCAAAATTTTCCCAAATTTCCCCAAAAAATTTCAATAAATTTATGAAAAATTAAAATTTACACATATGATAGACCAAAACCCAACCAAAACTTTAAAAACCTTATTGTAGATGACCCCTTAATTTTAGGAAGGGACTTTTTTTGCAATGAAACCAAAAAATTCCCATTTTTCCTGGGGGCCCAATGCTCTTTTTTAAACAAAAAAAAAAAAATTAAAAAAAAAGATTTTAGCAAAGCAAGCCCCCCTTTAAAAAAAAAAAACCTACAAAAGAAATAAAACAAAAAAAAAAAAAAATTTTAAAAAAATTTGCTCTTTTTGGAACTCCCCTTATTTTTGTTATACAAAGGAAATAATTACAAATGGTGTCTCTTAACAGAATTTTTTAAAAAGTTAATACTTTTTTAAAACCCTGGGCTGCATTGTAACCAGAGATCCCATTACTATCCTCAAAATTGGCATATTATTATTAGGATTCACAAGATTGTTTTTTAAAATATGCCTTTACACCCCTTAGCCCGGGAGAAACTAACTTTTTTCCCCCTTTTCTTAATCATATCGGGCATCAAATATAAACATAGTCAGTTGACTTGTTTTCCTCAAGGTATCCTTAAAAGTCCTGCACATCATGCTCGCTGAATTAAGTCACTTCAGTCTTGTCTATATCTATAGCGTCCCCAGTCGATGTCTAGCCCACCAGGCTACCCTATCCCTGAGATTCTCCCAGACAAGAGTTTCTGAATAGATGGTTTCATTAGCTCTCTCCATAACAGTCCAAGTATTTGTTCCGAAAGTTTGCAGCCTAGGTTTAAGTCCTATGATGACCAAAAAATTCGTTCATGACTTATATCCATTAATAATATACATATAAGCTGAAGAAGAGAAGGGATTATTTTTGACACAACTGAATGGCTATGATATTCTTTTAGACTCCAATGAAAACATGGATGAAAATAAAAACGTACAATACGTGTCTGCAAATTTCAAATCCATTGCACTTGATGGATGATTTTAGTGAATAAGAGAGGTTTAACTTGATAACAAAAATATAATAATTAAATATATATTATAAGTATTCTGGTAACACCCAGTTCTGCCTGGGAAACAAAATAGGAGGCCTAAAGAAAATAACTTTAAGTAAACTCTTATTCATTGTCTGAATGGCACAGGCCCAGCCCACTCTATCTAGGACCTCCAGCTCAATGAGCAATTGGTGAGAGCCATAAATAAATAATTAAAAAGCAGAAATCTAAATTTTAAATTTTTCAAAAGAGTGAACTATGTCTATGTATCTAAAATTAAGCTATGATCTCAATGTATGTTTGTTTGTTTTCTATTAGTGTGGAGTTAATCGGGCTTTTTATTTGGATTCAAGCTTTACAATGAACTGAAGGGTGATTCTATTGTTGGGTATAATATAGAGTTATTTTTAATGTGAATGTGGATTTCAATAGTAATTATTTCTAGATCTAGTAGGGACATGTCTTGAGTCATCAACATTATGATAATAAATTTGTTTTATGCCTTTGTTTGTGGGGTACAGATACAATTGTCCCAAAATAAGCGTGTAACCATATATATATATGTATATATAAATAAAAAAAAAAAAAGAGTTTATAATTGTTAGATAAGGTCTATGTAATAAAAAACGTACATTTTTGATAAAAGATTCTTATTGCTCTAGTTAAGATCTGGATTGGTTCCCTTGGAATAGATGACTTTATTTGTTGCAGATTGTTTGTCTGAAACTGGAAGTAGTCAATCTTGAGCTTGAGGTGTGCTGGGTCAATTTCGAAATGAATTAGGATTTCAAAGCGTAATACTGCTGAACATTGGCTTTTCTCTTACAAGTAATTTTTCTTGCAGAAGAGCTAAGAGATTTTGAGTGCTGTTAATGAATACAATATATATATTTGTACTGGAATGGGTTCATATACAATATAAAATTGAATTGATTACTAGGTATGTTCAAGTATCTAAAAATGCTAACATACAAGATATATTCATAGTTGTTAGTGAGAAAAGTAAAATCTAGTCCATAGAACTCCACAGTTCAGCGGTGCACCACCAACTCAAGAATGTTATCAGTTTCCCCCAAATCCCGATCGAAGATGTGGTACTGATTCCCTAGTGTTTTGACTCAAAGAGGATGCAGCCAGTTCCACAAACACCGTCAACAGGAAGGCGCTCACTTGAGCTAATAGGTATGGTGAGAGACCCTAGTATTTGCATGCCTCCAAGCGGAATGGACACCGATGATGTGCCCTGACTCGAAATAAGCACGAATTCCGCGCCAGGTGAGCTTAGAATGCAGGCTAGTCTTATTCATCTCCCAAGAATGGAAGGTGGAGTGAGTGAATCCCCTGATTGGAGGACTTTAGTGAGTGGAAGAACGCGCCTAGTTCCCACGCAGCGGCCATCTAGACAGGTCGATGCCACTCACATCCGGGCACTTGCCACTAATTCGAGTCAGGAACTTGCAGTACCCCGATCGTCAAAAGGACAACAACGTCTGACTCCTCCTGGCATCATAACAATAATGGCTAGTGAATTCCTCGCAATCACTGTGGGACCTGACACGGAGGACCACTGTGTATCTCTAAGTCTCACCTAAAAGAGGCCTCACCCTATTTCCGCCTGCCATAAGGGTGCCTCCGATGAATTATAACTCGAGGTGTTCCTCACCGACTAGACATTTAGTCCTGATTTTGCTGAATCGAAACTCTAGGAGTTTTTTGAAGACTGCCATCCAATTCCTAAGTCCTCGAGAATAGGACCAACCCGCCAGGTTCCCACCCGAGCAACTCGACAAAAAACAACCGCCGAGACTGGGTCCGCATCCTGCTGCCAGATGATGCGCAACCGGCTAGGATTCCCCTCCATATAATGTGTGGATGGGGGGCAAGATGAGCAATTCCGTGTTCTCCCCATCCAAACAATGAAAGAGACCTGTGGACTTCCGTGGATTAGAACTGACAGAGAGATCCACGCCAAGAAAACTACTTGGTCTTTGGAGTTATTGTTTGTGTGGGTGGTCTTTACTTAAAGTCTAGAGGGACCCCTGATGTCACGCTATCTGGCAGGAGCAACAAGAAAGGAGCTCTGTGGTTCCTGGTCAAATCGACTCGAGATGAGTCCGAGATTCGGCCCTGCATGTAGCTTGACACAGAGCCCATAATCCCGTCATTCCACAGCAGAACGACGAAGTTGAATGGCTTGAACTTCCTTGCACAACCACACTGAGTATCCCCGAGAACACCGTTGTCATTTGCCCCAGAGGAACAACAAGTTCAGGCAGATCAGATACTCTTTAAAGACAAAACCTGCTTAATTCCCCTTCGCGCTTTCTGTGAGAGCTAAGGATTGTCTCCTGCACTTGGGACTAGCATTTCTCCTTGTTCCCTTGGTAACCTTTGCCGTTTGTTTGGTTTGCTGAACTCTATCATTCCCAAAGAAGTTTCTTGTACTGCAGCCTGTATATACTCATAGAAAAATCATTAAAGCACCTTTGCTCCATTAGAGCTTAGGTCCCCGGTCTTTTTTTGTCTCACTCTCTCTTTTCTCTCTCTCTCTATCTTTTTCTGGCTGACTCTCTGGAGCCTGGAGACCCGTCGTGCTCACTTTTCTGCCCGGGCTTCTAAGACCCCCTCGAGAGGGCGCCTGGTACCTTGGTGAGTGATGCACGCCCTCTGTCAAGGACAATATTGGTCCTCTGACAGGGGACACCTGGTAATGTCTATAATGTATGAGTTATTACGTTTTTCTGTCTTGATGTATAACTTCGGAGGTTAGTGCGAGAGGGATTCTCATAGGGGAGTACTCTAATAAATTGAGGGTTTCTGTTAAATACTGAAGGCATGGGTTTATAAGCGCTGGCCAACGACGCCCATTGTCCCATTATTTTTCTACTTTGCTCGCGCCACTGTTGTGGGGTATCTTTGACATTTTCAGGGCTGTCTGGTTTCACAGCCAGGAATAGAGGCTTTGCGCTTCAAACATATATAACATTATCCTTAGTTTCTTGCTTAACAGGCAGATTTTACTTTAGAATTTTCTTCTGTTCAAAGAAAATGTTGCGATATGAGCAGCCAAACAGATAGGAGTAAATTATTATTCCAAGTGGATCATCGTATACCCATATATGCGCTCTTATTAAAGCTTACTGATTTCTCTGCCAAGCTACATGAATCTAATTGCTAGGCCCATTCTAATCATCATAATATTCATATGCCAACAAAAACATATATTATTATATATTATATATAGAGTATATATACAATATATATTACATGAATTAAACTTTACAAAAGCTGCTATTTAAAACAATTTAAACAATGATCAAAGAAGCTTTAGTCACGCGCAATCTATTCCTTGCTTAGTGCTCCTTGATACCTGTATCGCCATGGCTGCCCTCCAAATGCATTTTCTCCGCTAGTCCAGCACCAACACAGTAGGTCGCGATCATCCTCCAATATGTTATCTATTGTTTTGCATGCTGCCATACCGAAATGCAAAAAGATCACCTTAATTTTTATAGCTTTATCAATAACTATATCGACTAGAAGCATGCCTAAATATTTCTCCATTACTGTAATCGTATGTGAGCTCGAGAAACTGTAAGATCAATAAAAAAACAGCTAGAGTTAATTTATCTTGCTTTATGAAAATGCATATCAGAAATGATCCCTAAAGCGCTTATAGCCCTGCAAATTTGAGTCAGACTAAGATAACCATGTTATTTGAGATTACTATAAAGTCATTGGTACAGCAACGTCTATTTGGATGATCTCAAACGCAGACTCTAAAAGATGTCCAAATACACACAGCTGAATTGAATCAATGTGCTTACAGGACCTTTTAAAAAGAATGTGAAGATGAAGGAGATGACTTCTATTACATATGGTGGAGATAAATATGCGTTTTAAAACTCGACTGCCCTAAGATAAGGTTCTTAATCAAAATGCTTCCAAATAAGTCTTTCCATTGCTGCCACAGCAGGAATGCACCCTGTGCGGTTTCTGCTCGTCAAGTAGACAGTAAGAATAGTTTTAAATTTGATATTGAAGGCAAAAAACCTATATTCCCAGATAAACTGTGAAGGAACTCTCATCATAGAGGGGACCTGTCACCATGGTCCCCTACAACAAAAAAAGGGGGCAAAATTCTATTTTTTCCCTTCTAAACCGGCAACGTCAAGCATAATCATCTACTTAGCGATGTGCCAGTGTCTATGCAATTCATTAATACTTCCAGCAATAGCCTCTTCTAATGTTTTTTTTTTCCTTTTACCATTAATGGCAGTTACCCTTCTAGAGAGTACGCCTACTGGACGAGTTTTTGTGAACCGCCGGCCGGGCCCTCAAACCTCTCAGGGGCGGTGAGGTACAGAGCTAGAATTTAACTAATATATGGCTTACTGAAAGGAATTCCTCGTATCGGCTATATCCCCTCAACACCCTCCCCCTACAGCCGTGAAATAATTGATGTTCAAATTATAAAAAGGAGAAATTAGCAAATTAATGTGATGTCATACACTCAGATTTGCTATGAGCATTATTCAAAACTGGGGACAACAGGGGACAACATTTCCTGTCACCACTTTACTTCTTTTGCCTTACACTTCCATTAACTCCTCGCGCTATCATAATATGTAGTGAGAGGCAGATTTGCGTAATACAGATCTCAAAAACAATCCTTACGTAGACATCATTGTTATTTAAATATGTCTCTCCCGACAAATATAAATATCAAAATTAATTGGTTAAAATATTTTTCTGGACCCCTCAGCAATGGGTCTTATATTATCATAAGTCGTTAACTGTTTTGGTCGGCCGAGAATCCTGCACCCTAACGAAAAGGTCTCTTGCCAAAATTGCAGGAATTTCTCAAAGCAAACAGTACAATAAATTTATGAAATATTCAAATCTACCAACATATGAATTAGACCCGACCAAGGCCAACGCACTCACTAGTAAAACATTAAAACTTATGTGATAGACTGCCAGCCCTTAATCTCATAGGAAGGAGACTTATTTATGCAATGGCAAATTCAGCAGATATAATTCCACATTTTTCCAATAGGGGAGCCACAATGCTCATTTTACAGAAACAAAAATCAAAACGACGCTTAAAAATTGAAAATAACAGAGACGAAAACGGCAAACATTTAGAGCTAATTAAGCACAAAGGGACAAGCAATGCCCCCTTATGAAAGAAAAAATTACAAGCCTACTAAAGAAGCTTATAAACCAGCAATTAAAAAGGAAACATATATGAAGAATCTTGCTCTTTTTGGAACTCTCCTATTTTTGTTATAACAAAAGGAAAATATTACAAATGGTGTCTCTTAAAGAAAGAATTTTAAAAAGTTAATACTTTTTTGAAACCTGGGGGCTGCATTGTAACAGAAGATCCTCATTACTATTCCTCAAAATTGGCACATTATCTATATAACGGTACTTTTTACATTGCACAAGATGGCATTTTTTAATACTGCCTTTACACGCTTTGACCGGGAGAAAACTGACTTCTCGGTGCCTTTTCTTATCATTCGGGCCTCATAATTAGTTCAGTAGACTATGTTACCTCATGTTATGCTTAAAATCCTGCTACTGCTGCTGCTAAGTCACTTCAGTCGTGTCCTAACTCTATGCAACCCCATAGCATGTCAGCCCACCAGGCTCACCTATCCCTGAGATTCTCCAGAACGAGTATACTGAAATGAGCGTTCCATTGCCATCTCCATATTATGTCCAAGTATTTGTCAAAAAATTTTCAGCCACAGGTTTAAGTAATATGTGACAAAAATTCGGATTCATGCATATATCGTTAATAATATACTCTATAGCTGACAGAAAGGAGAAAGGATATTTTGACACTGAATGGCTATGATATTCTTTAGACTGATCTTTCCAAAGAAAACTGTTGACAAATAAAATTTTTAAAATTGAATATGGGGTCTGGGCAAAACCTTATGGCACTTGATGGAATGTGAATGTAATGAAAGGAACAGGCTGAACTTGATTACAAAAATATTATATACTATATATATATAAGATATATAGTATATATTTATATATAAATTTTGGAACTCCAGTTCATGCCTGGGAAAACAAAAATAGGGGCCTAAGGAAAAAACCTTAAGGTTAACACTCTTATCATGTCCTTGGCATATGAGCAGCCCACTCTATCTAGGACTCCAGAAATGAGCAAATTGGTTGGAGCACAAAAATAAAAAAAATAAACAAAAAAGCTATTTTAAAAAAATTTCATAAGGGGAACATGTCTATGTATCTAAAATTAGCTATGTTTTCATGTAACTGTTTTTGTTTTTAGATAGTGTTTTTTAGATATAGTGGTAGGTTAATGGCACTATTTGGTTTAAGCTCTACATGAATTGAAGGGTATTCAAAGTTGGGTATAATTTTTATTTAAATTGTGAATGTGATTTCAATGTAAAACGAATTATTTTCTTAATCTAGTAGGGACATGTCTTAAGTCATCAACATTTTATATAAATACATTTGTTATGCCTTTGTTTGGGGTAAGATAGATGCGACGATTGTCAAAAAAAAGGTAACCATATTTATATATATATATATATATTGATATATATATTTATGAGATGAATATTTTAGATAAGGTCTATTAAAAAAATTGTATTTTTTGATAAAATGATCTATTTCTCTATAATTGGATTGGTCCCTTGGGCATAGAGTGACTTATGTTTCTGGAGTTGTGCTGAACTAAGTTCGTAGAAAGCTTGTTGAATGGCTGGGTCCATTTCGAAATGACTTTAGGATTTCACAAGCGTTAAACTGCTGAACATTGGCCTTTCTCTTCACACAGGGGATTTTCTTGCAGTAAGAGCTAAGACTGAGATTTTGAGTTGTTAATGAATAAAAATATATCATTTGTACTGGATTGGACTGCTCCTATACAATATATTCTGATTTGATTCGATACATGTACATTGTTCACTGATGCTATTAAATGCTTAACATACAAGATATATCATTTGGTTGTATATAAGAAAAATTAACATATAAATTAGTCTCAGAGGAACACCATCGTTCAGCCACGACCAACTCAAGGAATGTTTCAAGGTTCCCCAAATCATCTCGAGATGAGAGTGATTCCCTATTTTTTGAACTCACAAAGAGGAATATGCAACTTTCCACAAACATCCTCAACAGGGAAGGGCCTCTCTTAGCTTTAGGTTTGTGAGAGGGACCTGAGTTTGCTTACCCCAAGCGGAATGGACACGACCGAGATGCCACTGACTCGAAATAAGGCCGGATTTCTCCATCAGTGACTTGAATGCAGGCTAGTCTTTCATCATCCCAAGATGAAGGGTTATGAAGTGAATCCCTGTGGAGACTTTAGAGAAAGCCCTAGTTCCCCGCCCCCTCATCTAGACAGGAGGCCGCTCACATCCCCCAAAAACTTGTGAAAATTTCGAGAGGAACTTGCAGTTCAATGCGTCAAAAGGACAACAAGCCTGACTCCTCTTAAAAATTGATAGGAATCCGACAATCACTGTGCGAACTGGAAAGGGACACTGGGTCTCAAGTCTCACCTAAAGAGGCATCCCCATTTCCCTGCCAAGCCCTCGATGAGAATCTGGAGGTGTCCCTCGCACTAGACATGAGTCCTGACTTTCTGCTGAACAAACTCGAGTTTTGAAGAGCCATCCAAGTCCTAACTCGAGAAATATATTACCCAGGTTCCCACCGTAACTCGACAAAAAAACACGAGGACGTTCTTCGCGCTCGTGCATCAGATGATGCCCGATTCCCCTGCATTGCATGCAGAGCAACATTCCGTGTTCCCCATCAAACAAGATAGAAGTCTGGACTTCTGACGGAACTTCAGAGAGTCACCAAGAACACTGGACACAAGTCTAGCGGACCCCTGATGTCACCGCAGCAACAAGAAATGGCTCTTTGTTGAATCTCACTCAAATTCTACTCGATATGAGTGCGAGAAATCCCGCTGCATTAGCTCCAGAGCCCACCCGAATTCCACATCATACAACTGGAAAGTGGCTGTGACTTCCTTTGAAACAACAGAGTACTCCACCGATAACACCGCCCAAAGTCCAAGGAAGACCAAGTTTCAGCAAGCATCGCTTTTAAGTACAAAAACTGCTCTTAGTCGCCCTTCGCCTTTCTTGAATATATGTTATTGTCTCCTGACCATGGACTAGCAGTATTCTCCTTAGGGACCCTTGGTAACCCTTTGCCGTTTGTTTGGTTTGCTGAAACTCTATCATTCCCCAAAGATGTTACAGGTTGTACTTCAGCCTGTAGTATATACTCATAGAAAAATCTTGCAAAGCACCTTTTGCTCCATTAGAGCTTATGATCCCCCCCGTCTTTTTTGTTTCACGTCACTCGTCTTATCACTCTCTTCATATCTATCATTCTTCTGCTGCAGCCTCACTGGAGACGTGTAGACCCGTCATAGCTCACTTTTTCTGCCCGGCCTTCTGGCTTCTAATCCCCCTCAGTGAGAGGCGCCAGGTAAACCCAGCGTGTTAGTGATGCACGCCCTCTGTCAAGGAGCAGTAAAGGGATCTTTCTGTTTGTAAAAGAAGGGATATCAGGCTCCTTCCACTCCTTTTAACTTTCTGTAGCGCCAACAAACCGGAATACCAAAGGGATCCAGTACCAATAATTGAGGACCCTCCCAGCAAAATGTGGCCAAAGAACATAGATATACCACAGGTATACGTGGTATATCGTTGTGGATGTACATCATGGACCTGTTTGTGGACAGTGAAAATACTAAGGCTTGTATAAAGAGGTTGGCCAGCCACAATTATTTTTCTGCTTTGCTCCCCACTAATCTTTACATTTCCGGGAACTTCTGGTTTCACGCCACGTGACTAGAGGCTTGGTTGAAACAGTAGTAAACTAATCCTTATTTTCCAGTAAATCAATTTGAATTTTAAATTTGGGCTCCGTCAAAGAAGAATTTAAAATTGACAGCCCAAAGAGGAAAAATATTCCAAGTGCATCTCGAGCCAAATATGCGCTCTTATTAAAGCAGTAATTCTGCCATTTCATGTATATTCTAGCCTTTCATATTTACAACAACAAAAAAACAACATATTATATAACATATAAATTAAATGATTCACTTTAATTTGAAACAATCTGTTAAAACAATACAAAAATCTCAAAATTTTTTCTTGCTAGCCCTGCCTGCTTCAATCTCTCCTCTGCCCAGTCGCAATCAAATGTCTTTGCGCAACTAATAAAAGTTACCTTAATTTTAAGCAAAGCTAGAAGCGCTATTCCTATGTAATCGGAAAAATAAAAAAACTAGATATTTACTCTTATGAAATCAATCAAATGTCAAAGGCATATGCAAATTTCAGCTAAGTTCTTTTGATTATATAAAGCTTGTTCAACAGGATCAAAACTTAAAGATGCAAAACAAGCTAATCAAGCTACAACTTTAAAAGAAGTGAAGGAGCTTACATTGAAAAAAGCGTTTAAAAGGACTGCCCTAAGAAAGCAATAAATGTTTCCCAAAAGTTTCCATGCTCCACAGAGGAAGCACGGGCCAAAGACGTAAATGAAATTGAATAAAGGGAAACTATTCAGAAACCAAAATGGACCCCCCGTCCCTAACAAAAAGAGGCAAATTATTTTTCCCCAAACCCCAGTCGCAGTGCTTCATTATATCCAGCCCTAAATGATTTTTTCTTTCATAAGCATCCTTCTAGAGTCAACGGAGTTTTTGGACCCTACCCCTCAACCTCAGCTTTTACGGGCTGATCTAATTTGGCTCTAAGGAATACGTGGGCTGATATTGATTCAAATTATAAGGAAATCAAATTATATTCAACTCAGATTCTAGCATTTCAAAAGGGGACAACATTCTCAATACTTCTTTTGCCTTACACTCCTTACTCCTTCAATGTAGGAGAGGCAGATTTGGTAATACAGATCAAAAACAATCTATAGACCTTTATTTAAATTGTCCACAAAATAAACATCAAATTAATGTAAAAATTTTGGACCCCTCAAATGGTCTAAATTATATTTCATACTGTTTTGGCCCAAACTGACCCACAAAGTCTCTTCCAAATTGCGAATTTCTCAAGCAAAGTACAATAAATTTGAAAATATTAATCTACCTATGAAGACAAAGGCCAACCAAACATTAAAACTTATGTGATAGATACCCTTATCTCTAGGAAGGGACTTATTTATGAATGGCAATCAGATATAATTCAATTTTCCTAGGGCCATGCTCATTTTACAACAAACATTATTAAAAAACAGGAAATTTAGAGCCTATTAGACAAGCATCCCCTATGAAAAAAATTCAAGCACTAAGAACTAAACACAAATAAAGAAACATATTGAAAATCTGCTCTTTTGGAACCTCTATTTTGTATACAAAGGAATATTACAATGTGTCTCTAACGAATTTAAAATTTAAATCTTTTTGAACCGGGCTGCATTAACAGATCCCATTATTTTCTCAAAATTGCACATTATTATTAGGATTCACAAGATTGATTTTATATCTTTAACCATTTAGACCGGAAGACAACTTTTCTCTCCTTTTTAATCATACGGCTCATAAAAGATTCAGTAGACTATGTTACCACAAGGTAGCTTAAAGTCTGCTACTGCCTGCTAGTCACTTCATCTGTCTACTCTATGAACCCATAGATTCACCCCAGGTCCCCTAATCTCCTATATCTCCAACAAGAGTACGAAATATGTTTTCCGTGCTCTCTCCATAACATCCGAATTTTCAAAATTTGCAGCCAAGGTTTAAGTCCTATGTGACTAAAATCCTCATGCCATATATCATTAATAATATACAAAATGAGAATGAGGCATTTTTGACACGAATGCTATATACCCTTTTATAGCTCCTGTGAAAACTGATGAAAATAAAATCTTTATTGAAATGCAAATCCGGTGCTTGATGCACGTTTAGTAAAGGAAAGGTTAACTTTGTTAAAATATATATTTTTTCCTATATATACTGGAACACCAGTATGCCTGAGGAAACAAAAATTGCTAAGAAAATAACCTTAAAGATAACTCTTATCATGATTGCCTTGGAATACACAGCCCACTCTATCTAGAACTCCACAAATGAGCCAATTGTCGGTGTGGGCCCAAAATAAATAAAAATAAAACAGATAGAAAGCTATTTTAGATTTCATAAGAGGGTACTAAGTCTATGTATCTAAAATTATCTATGTCTCAATGTATGTTATTTGTTCTTTTTAGGGGGATTTTAGTGTGGAGTTAATGGGCTTTATTTGGATTTCAGCTTTAAATGAACTGAGGGATGTTCAAAGTTGGCAATAAAGTTTATTTAATTGTTGAATTTAAAAAACATTTACCAATTAATTAATTGTTAAGTCTAGTAGGGCATGTCTTGAAGTCATCAACATTATATAATAACTTTTGTTATGCCTTTGTTGGGGGTAAAGATACGATTATGTCAAGAAAAGGAAATCCTTTATTATGTATAATGTATTATATATTTCTGAGGAGTGATAATATTATTTGAGACAAGGTCTAATAAAAAAAACTGTATTTTTGATAAAAATGATCTATTTCTTCTATAACTGATTGGTTCCCTTGGGATTAGAGTGACTTAAGTTGCTGGAGTTTGTGTGAACTAAGTAGTAGAAGCTTGTTGAATGGTGGGTCATTTCGAAATGCAATTAGGATTCAAAGCGTTAATTGCTGAACATTTGATTACTCTTACAAGGGGGATTTTCTTTGCAGAAGAGCTGAAGAGATTTGAGCCGTTAGTGAATAAAAAAAATATATTGTACTGGAATGGATGCATATACATTATAATATTGATTTGATACATATGTTCAATGATCTATAAAATGTAAATTTAAAAGATATATCATGGTTGTTATAGAAAAATAATATATTAGTCCGAGGAAAACCACGTTCAGCACACCAAATCAAGGAATGTTTCAGGTTCCCCAAAATCATCTCGAGATGAGAGCTGATTCCCTATTTTTGACTCAAGAGGAATGCAACTTTCCACAAAAAACCCTATATTCCCAACAGGCAGGCTCTCTTCTATAGGTATGTGATAGGGACCTGAGTTTGCTGCCCCAAGCAGGAATGGGAACCACCGAGATGTTTTTTCCCCTGACTCGAAAATAAGGCGCCGAGATTTCCCTAGTGACTTGAACTGCAGGGCTAGTCTTTCATTCCCAAAATGAATGGGATTGAGTGAATCCCCTGTGGAGTTTTAGAGAAAGCCTAGTTCCGCCGCTCATTAGACAGGAAGGCATCTACTCCGCTCTTGAAAATTCGAGAGAACTTGCAGTTCAATGCGTCAAAAGGACAATCAAGCATGATCTCCTCTTAAAAATTGATAGGGAATTCAACAATCACTGTGGGAACTGAAAAGGGTATCATGAGAGGTCTCAAGTCTCACATAAACGAGGCATCCCAATTCTCCCTGCCAAGCCTCGACTGAGAATATCGAGTGTCCCTCGCAACTAGACATGAGTCCTGACTTTGCTGAACAAACTTCGAGTTTTGAAGAGCCATCAAGTCCTAACTCGAGAATAATATACCAGGTTCCCACCCCAAATCGACAAAAACACACAGAGACTTCCCTCGCTGTGCAAGATGATGCACATCCCTCCATTGCATGCAGAGCAATTCTCGTGTCCCCATAAATCAAGATAGAGTCTTGGATTCCTGGACGGAACTTCAGAGAGTCACCAAGAACACTGTCACAAGTCATAGGGGACCTGAAGTCAACCGCAGCAACAAGATAGGATCGTGTTCCGCAAATCGACTCGAGATGAGTCCAGTATCCCTGCACATGAGCTCCAGAGCCAATCGATATTTCCATCAAACACGGGAAGTGGCTTTGACTTCCTTTAAACAACAGAGTATCCCGAGAGAACACGTCCCGAAGTCAGAGGGAATCACCAAGTCAGCAGAGCATCGCTTTAAGACAAAACCTGCTTAGTCACCTTCGGACTTTCTTGAGATATGGAATTGATGTCTCCTGACCTTGGAACTAGCATTACTCCGTGTTCCCTTGGTAACCTTTGCAGTTTGTTTGGTTTGCGAATCCTTACTATCGTTCTGCAAAGAAGTTTTTGTACTGCACCTGTTATTATACTCATAGAAAAAATCATTAAAGCACCTTTGCTTCTCATTAGTAGCTTAGGTCCCCTGGGTCATTTTTTGTCTCATCTCCTTATTTTCTCTCTTCTCTCTGATCTTTTTCGGGCTGACTATCTGGAGCGTGTAGACCCAATCATGCATGTACTTTTCTGCCGGGGCTTCTTAGACCCCCTAGAGGGCGCTGGATTACCTTGGTGAGTGATGCACGCCACTGTGTAAGGACAATTTGAGTCCTCTGTGTAAACCAAGAGATATAACCGCATTCTCACTCTTTTAACTTTTGATCGCCAACTCCGGACAACAAGGTTCCGGTCCGCATAATGGACCCAGCAAAATGGTAGGCCAAAGAACAGAGGCACTGGTATACGTGGTAATATCGGGTGAGGTACTCATTGAACTGTTGTGGTCTTTAATTACTGAAGGCATGGGTTAAAAGGCTGGCCACCCCATATGTTTTCTGTTTGCCATCACTTCTTTTACATTTCAGGGCACTTTGTGGTTCACGCGAGTGATAGAGCCTTGCCTTTCAAACAGTAGTAATAGATCATTATCCTTACGTTTCCTGATAAATGCAGTTTTGACTTTTAAATTTGGTCCGGCAAAGAAAATGTTAATGAAGCACCAAAAAGTTAAATATTCTTCAGTGATCTCGAGACCTATGCCTCTTATTAAAGCTGTATTTCCTGCCAAAGTTCAATGTATATTCTAGCCCTTCCAATATTCAGCAACAGCACAAAACTACATATTTATATATAATATAAATTAAATGATTCAACTTTACTAAAGGCTTCAATTAAAAAATACAAAATATCTCAAATATTTGCTTGCTAGCCCACCTTGGCTGCTCAATGCTTTCCTCTGCCACCATCCACAACGTCCAAATGTCTCTTTGCTGAACCTAATGAAATGTTACTTAAGTTTTTAAGTAGACTAGAAGCTGCTATTGACCCATACTGTAATTCAGAGAAACTTAAAAAATACACTAGAGATAATTACTTGCTTATGAAAATGCATATCCAGAAATGTCAAAAGACGCTATAGATTGCAAATTTTTCAGACTAGTTATTTTTGATTATAAAAAGGGCTTGTCACAACCTAGGATCAAAAACGGTAAAAGACAAATACTAGCTGAATTCAATGCTACAAACTTTTTAAAAGAGAATGAAAGGATGCTTTACAATGAGGAGAAAAAATCTGTTAAAAAGGACTGCCCTAAGAAAGCTAATATAATGCTTCCAAAAGTTTTCCCATGCTGCCACACGAGAAATGCACTGGGCCAAAGACATAAATTTAAATTTGATATTGAAGGATAAACCTATTCCAAGAAACCTCCAAAAAAAGAGGGGGGCCAAAAATCCAACCAACCTACCAAAATACAACAAAAAAAGAGGCACAATTATTTTTCCCTCAAACCTCAACCTCCAGCAGTGCTGTCAATAATATACCAGCCCTAAATGATTTTTTTGCCTTACCATTAGAAGCAGTCCCTTCTAGAGTACATACTGAGTTTTGGACCCCTACCCCCTCAAACCTTCAGGCTTTACAGGGATGATCTAATTTGGCTTCTAAAGGAATTACTGTTCGGCGTGAATAATTGATTCAAAATTATAAAGGAGAAATTCAAATTATATGTCAACTCAGATCCTATGGCATTTTTTTCAAAAGGGGGGACAACATTTCTCAATTACTTCTTTGCCTTACACTTCCATATTAACTCCGTCTACTAATGTAGGGAAGGCAGATTTGGTAATACAGATCAAAAACAATCCTTATAGGCACGACTTCATTTTATTTAAATAGTGTCCACCAAATATAAACATCAAAATTAATGGTAGAAATATTTTCTGGACCCCCCAGCAATGGGTCTAATATTATCACTTTCGATACTGTTATTTAGCCCCAAATCCTGACCTATACAAAAGGTCTCTTGCCAAATTCTGCAGGAATTTCTCAAAGCAAAAGTACAATATAATTTATGAAAATTTCAATTCTACATCATATGTATAGACCAAAAGGCCACCTAAAACATTAAAACTTTATGTGATACATGCACCCCTTAATTTCTCATAGAAGGGACTTACTTTATGCAATGGCAAACTCAGATATACATTCCAACATTTTTCCTATGGGCCATGCTCATTTTACAAACAAAACAGTATTAAAATAACAGAGAAAAATTTATGAGCCTATTTAGACAAAGCAATGGCCCCTTATGAAAAAAAATTACAAGCTAACTAAAGAACTTATAAACACACAATTAAAAGAAACATATTGAAGAATCTTGCTCTTTTTGGAACTCTCTATTTTTGTTATACAAGGAATATTACAAATGGTCGCTCTTAACAGAATTTAAAAAGTTAATACTTTTTTGAACCTGGGTGTTCTGCATATTGTAACCAGAGATCCATTACTATTTCCTCAAAATTGGCAATTTATTATTACGGATTCACAAGATGATTTTTTAATTATGCTTTACACCATTTAGACCGGGGAGAGACTAACTTCTCTCTCCCTTTTCTTAATCATTATCGTGCCTCATAAAAGATTTCAGGTAGATTACATGTTACCCTCAAGGTATGCTTAAAATCCTGCTACTGCTGCGCTGAAGTCACTTCAGTCGTGCCTACTCTATGCGTACCCATAGATGTCACCCACCCCCGAGGCTCCACCTATCCCTGAATTCCCAGTACAATGAGTACTGAAATAGTTCCATTGCCCTCTCCATATTATCCAACATTTTCAAAAATTTTCAGCCAAGTTTAAGTCCTATGTGAAAAATTTCGTTCATGCATATATCTTCAGATAATATATTCTATAGCTACAAGAAGGAGAAAGGATATATTTTTGACACTGAATGGCTTATGATTTTCTTTAGATCCAAGAAACTGGTGTAAAATAAAACTTTTAATTGAAATTGCAAAACCGGCACTTGATGGAAGTGTAGTAAAAAAAGGAACTTGAACTTGATAAAAATAAATATTTATATAGAATATATAGTATATATCTTCTGAACACCAGTTCTGCCTGAGGAAACAACAAATAGACCTAAGAAAAAAAACCTTAAGTTAATCTATCATGTCCTTGGCATACGCAAGCCCAGCTCTATCTAGGACTCCAAAATGAGCAAATTGGTGGAGTCCCAAAATAAAAAAATAAACAAAAAGTTTCTATTTAAATTTCTCATAAGGGGAACTCAATGTCCTATGTATCTAAAATTAGCTATGGTTCAATGTTATGGTTTGTTTTTAGATAGCTTGGAGTTAATGGCACTATTTGGTTAAGCTCAACATAACTGAAAGGCGAGTTCAAAGTTGGTAGAATGTATATTTAATATGTGAATGTGATTTGGGGCAAATGTAATTATAATCTTAATCTAGTAGGGCATGTCTTAATCTTCCAACATTAATATAATACTTTTGTTATGCCTTTGGTTTGGTAAGATACGAGATGTCAAAAAAAGGTAACCATAAAATATATAATATATAATAATAATATATATATATATAGATAAAGTTTATGATAAGGGTCTATTAACAAAAATTTGTATTTTTGATTAAAAATGAGCCTATTCTCTAATAATCTGCTATTGGTCCCTTGGGATTAGAGTGCGACTTATGTTGCGGAGTTGCTGAACTAAGTAGTAGAAGCTTGTGAATGCTGGGTCATTTCGAACATGAATAAGGATTTCAATGCGTTAACTGCTGATCATTGGCTTACTCTTACATGGATTTTCTTGCACAGAGCTGAAGAAGAGATTTTGAGCTGTTAATGACTAAAACAATATATATTTGTCCCTACAGAATGATCATATACAATTATATATGATTGAGTACATAATGTTCAATGATCTAAAAATGCTAACTATACAAGATATATCATGGTTGTTATAGAAAAATAAATATTAGATCCAAGAAACCACGTTCAAGCACACCAACTCAAGGAATTTTCAGGCTTCCAAATCATCATCGACATGAGACTGATTCCTATTTTTGACTCAAGAGAAATCAACTTTCCCACAAACACCTGCAACAGGAGCCTCTCTTACTATATATGAATGTAAGGGACCGTGAGTTGCTGCCCCCAACGCGAATGGACACCGAATGCCCCTGACTCGAAATAAGGCCGGATTTCCCTTTCCATGACTTGAAATCAGCTATTCTTTCATCTCCAAAATGAAGGGATGAGTGAATCCCCTGTGAAACTTTAGAAAAGCCCTAGTTCCCCGCCTCACCACCTAGACTTGAGCCTCACATCCCCTTGAAAATTCGAGAGGAACTTGCAGTTCAATGCTCAAAAGACAACAAGCCTGAGGATCCTCTTAAAAATTGGAATAGGGAACCACAATCACTGTGGAACTGAAAGGGACACTGGTCTCAAGTCTCACCTAAAAGGCATCCCAATTCCCTGCCAATCCTCGATGAGAAGCTCTAGAGTGTCCCTCGGCAACTATCACATGAGGTCCTGACTTTGCTGAACAAACTCGAATTTTGAAGAGCCATCCAAGTCCTAACTCGAAATATACCCCAGGTTTCCCACCGGAACTCCTTCAAAAAACACGAGACTTCCGCTCCTCTGCAATGATGCCCGATTCCCCTCCATTGCTCATGAACAATCCCTTTTTCCCCATAAACAAGATAAGAGATCGTACTGGGAATTCCCTGGACGGTAACTTCAGAGAGTCTCCAAACACTGTCACAATCTAGCGGGACCCTGATGTCACCGCATTTAGCAACAAGAAACGGACTGTGTTTTCCAAAATCGACTCGAGACTGAGTCCAATCTCCAGCATGAGCTCCCAACCAAACCCGAATTTCCACATCAAACACCAGGGAAGTGGGCTTGACTTCCTGTTAAACAACAGAGTATCCCGGAAACACCTTCAAGTCCTAAGGAACGACCAAGTTCAGCAGAGCATCCGCTTAAGACAAAACTGCTTAGTCCCATTCCCTTTCTTGAATATGGGATGTCTCCTACCTTGGACTAGCATTACTCCTGTGGCCCTTGGTTAACCTTTGCAAGTTTAGGTTTTTGTTTGCTGAACGCTATCATTCCCTAATAGAAGTTTCTGTACTGCAGCTGTATATACTCATAGAAAAAGTCATTAAAGCACCTTTCTCCATTAGACTTAGTTCCCCCCCTCTTTTTTGTCTCACTCCTCTCTCTTTTCTACTCTCTCTCTTATTTCTCGCTGACTCCTGGTACCCGAGACCCATTCGTGCTCACAATTGCTGCCCCTTCTAAGACCCCCAGAGATGCCCTGGTACCGGGTAGAGTGATCACCCCTCGTCAAGGACAATTGGTTGCCTCTGTAAAGAAAGCGATATCATCCTCCTTCACTCTTTTACTTTCTGATCGCAACATCCACCCACAAGTCCGGTCCCATAATGGACCCCAGCAAATGTGGCCAATGAAAGACACACTGGTAAATACGTGGTTAGATCGTGTTTGTAGGGATCATTGACCTGTTTGTGACTGAAATACTAAGCATGGTTAAAAGGCTGGCCCCCATTATTTTTCACTGCTTTGCCCACCACTTCTTTACATTTCAGGCACTTCTAGGTGTGTAGATTCACAGCCAGTGAATAAGCTTGCCTTTCAATACATTATAATCATATCCTAGTTTCCGATAAATGCAGTTTTGACATTGAAATTGGGCTCCGGCAAAGAAAATGTAACTGAGCAGCCAAACAAAGAAAAATTTATTATCCAGTGGATCTCTGACCTATATGGACTCTTAATTAAAGTCTGTAAGTCTCGCCATTTCATAATGTATAGTTCTTAGCACCTTCCAGATATACAGCAACATACAAAACAATATTATATATATAACTTATAAATATATATGATATAGTACTACCTTTAATATTAAAATCAATTAAAACAATACAAACTATATAAATTTTTCATGCTATCCCTGCCCTGGCGCTCCAATGCTTCTCCTCTCCACACAGTCCGCAATCCAACTGTCTCGTTTTTCAACTAATGCAAAACTTACTTAATTTTTACCTAGACTAGAAGCTTACAATTTTCCCATACTGTAATGGAAAGAACGTAAAAAAAACAAGTCAGCTAGATGATTTACTTGCATATAACCAATGCATACTCAAAATGTCCCAAGAACTATAGCTCCAATTTTCATCCTAATTACTTTGTGTTATATAAAGCTTGTCACAATCTAGCTTCAAAAACCTTAAATAAGCAAATACTAGCTAATCAATGCTACAAAGCACTTTTAAAAACGAGAAGTGTAAGGAAGCTTACATGTGGATATACAAATCGTTTAAAAAAGGACTGCCCTAAGACAGCTAATAAAATGCATTCCAAAAGTATTGCCCTGAGCTGCCACAGAGAATGCACTGGCCAAAAAGGGGGGGGGGGGGGGGGGGGGGGGGGGGGGGGGGGGGGGGGGGGGGGGGGGGTGGGGGGGGGGGGGGGACGATAAATGAACATTTGATATCTGAAGGAAATACCTATTCAATGAAACTCAAAGATCGGGACTCCCCATTCCCCCTACTAACAAAAAACGGAGGCAAAATTCTATCTTTTCCCGCAAACCCTCAACCCTCCACAGTAGCTGTCCAATTAATTTGACCAGCCCTAAATGATTTTTTCCTTTACCCTAACATCACTTCTAGAGTACATACATGGAGTTTTTGGATACCCCTGCCCCCTCAACCTCTCAGGCTTTTATACTAGCTGATCTATTTGGCTTCTAAAGAATTACTGTCGTCGTGGAATAATGATTCAAATTATAAAGGAGAAATTCAAATTATGATTCAAACTCAATTCTATGGCATTTCAAAGGGGACAAAATTTCTCAATTACTCCTTCCCTTACACTCTCATTAATCATCTACAAAATTGAGGAGAGGAGATTTGGTAATACAGATCAAAACAATCCTTATGAGACTTTATTTTATTTAAATATGTCCAAACCAATCATAGTAACATTTCAAAATTAATGCGTAAATATATATCTGGACCCCTCAGGCAATCGGGTCTTACTATTATCATTTCGAATAGCATTTTTGGCCCTAATCCTGACCTTATACAAAAGTCTCTTGCCAAATTACAGAGATTTTCAGCTAAATTAAAGACAATTTGATCAAAATATTACAATCTACACATATGCTAGACCTAAAGCCACCTACAACATTAAAACTTAGTATAGCAATTACCTGTTAATCTTCATAAGGAAGGGACTTACTTTGCAATGGCAAACTCAGATATACATTCCAAATTTTTCCTAGGGGCCTGCTCATTTTTAACAAAAACAAAACAGATTATTAAAATAAACCAGAAAAATTTAATGACCGCTATTTAGACAAAGCATGGCCCACATTATAAAAAAAAACGTTATAACTACTAAAGAACTTATAAACACACAATTAAAAAGAATAATATTAACAATCTTGCAATCTTTTGACCTCTCCTTATCTTTTGTTATACAAAGGAAATATTACAAATGGTGTATCTTAACAGAGCGAATTTTAAAAACTAAATACTTTTGAAAACCTGAGGGCTGCATTGTAACGCAAGATCCCATAAGTACTATTCCTCAAAATTGGCACAATTATTTAGATTACGGATTCTCAAGATTGACCTTTAATTTCATTTATATGTCCTTTACACCCTTTATGACCGGAGAGACTAACTTTCTCTCCTCCCTTTTCTTAATCATTCCGGGCCTCATAAAAGATTTCACTCTGATATCGTTACCTGCAAGGTATGCTTAAAATGTCCTCATACTGCTGCGCTAAGTCCACTTCATTTGTGTCACTACAGCTACGCAAATAATGTCAACCACCAGCTCGCCTATCCCTAGAGATTCTCCAGCAAGAGACTGAAATAGTTCCATTCCGTCACCATCTTAGTCCAAGCATCTTGTCAAGAAATTTTCGAAGCGCATGGTTTAAATTCCTATGTGACAAAAATTCGTTCATGCATATATCGGTTAACTAATATACTACAAGCTACAAGAAGGAGAAAGTATTATTTGACAATGAATGGCTATTAGATATTCTTTTAGGCAACTCCAATGAAAACTCGGTGAAAATAAAATTTTAATTGAAATTGCAAAACCGCACTTTGATGAATGTGAGTAAAAGAGAAAGAAAGGTGAACTTGATAAACAGAGTAAAATAAATTTATATATATATATGATTTTGGAACTCCATTCTGGCCTGGGGAAACAAAAATACAGCTACCCAGAAAAAAACCTTAAGTTTGAACGCTTACTCATGATCATTGCAGTACACAGCCCACTCTATCTAGGACTCAAGCAAAAGTTGAACAAATGGTGGAGTACCATAAAAAAAAGATAACAAAAATGTGAATTTTAAATTTCTGTAAGAGGAACTATGTCAATGTTAGTCAGAAAATTATCTATGTCTAAAATGTATGTTTTCGTTTTTAATAATGTGGAGTTAAAACCTGCTATTTGTTTAAGCTCTACATGAATCTGAAGGGTGTTCAAAGTTGGTACCTAATTTTATTAATTAGAATGTGATTTCAATATAATTATTTGTTAATCTATAGGGACATTGCTTGAGTCATCAACATTATATTAATACACTTTGATATGCTTTGTTTGGGGTTAAAGATACATTGTCAAAAAAAGTATAACCATATTATGTAAATATAATATAATAAATAATGAAGGAATTCTAATAAGGTCTATTAAAAAATTGTTATTTTTATAAAAATGATCTATTCTCTATTATCCTGGATTGGTCCCTTGGATTAGAGGGACATATGCTTGCAGGAGTTTTGCTGACTAAGTTAGTAGATGCTTGTAGAATGGCTGGGTCTATTTCGAAATGAAGTAGTATTTCAAACGTGAACTGTCAAATCATCTGGCTTATCGTTTACAAGGGGATTTCTCTTGTACTAGAAACTGAATGAGTGAAGAGAGTTGAGCTCTTAATGAAGAACATTATAGACAGTTCTACTGGAAGGGATCTCATAACAATATAATATGAATGTAGATGATCATAGTTCTCAATGATCTATAAAATAGCTTCAACATACAAGATTTCATGGTTGTGCTATAGAAAATAAAATATACTCCAGCGGAATCACCACGTTCAGCACACCAAGCTCAAGGAATGTTTCAGGTTCCCCAAATCATCTCGAGATGAGAGCTAGCATACTATTTTTGATGCTCAAGTCGAGCTAAGATGAGCAACTTTCCGCACAAACACCTCAACAGCGAGGGCCTCTCTTTAGCTATAGGTATATGTGAGAGGGGGACCCTGAGTTTGCTGCCACCAAGTAGGAATGGACACCGAGATGTGAGACTGAAATAAAGGCCGGATTTCCCTCCAGTGACTTGAATGGCTAGTCTTTCATCTCCCAAGATGAAGGGTTGAGTGATCCCCTGTGAGACTTAGAGAAAGCCCTAGTTTTCCCCGCCTCATCTAGACGGAGGCCTCACTTCCCCTTGAAAATTCGAGAGGAACTTGCAGTTCAATGCGTCAAAAGGACAACAAGCCTGACTATCCTCTTAAAAATTGATAGGAATCCGACAATCACTGTGGGAACTGAAAGGGACAAAACTGGTCTCAAGTCTCACCTAAAGAGGCATCCCAATTTCCCTGCCAAGCCTCGATGAGAATCTCTCGAGGTGTCCCTCGCAACTAGACATGAGTCCTGACTTTGCTGAACAAACTCGATTTTGAAGAGCCATCGCAGTCGTAAACTCGAGAATATACCAGGTTCACCCACTCGCAACTCGACAAAAAAACAACGAGACTTCCCCCTCGCTGTCAGATGACCTGCGATTTCCCCTCCTTTGCATGAAGAGCTGCATGAGCTCCAGAGCCAACCAAATTCCACATCCCCCCCCCCCCCCCCCCCCCCCCCCCCCCCCCCCCCCCCCCCCCCCCCCCCCCCCCCCCCCCCCCCCCCCCCCCCCCCCCCCCCCCCCCCCCCCCCCCCCCCCCCCCCCCCCCCCCCCCCCCCCCCCCCCCCCCCCCCCCCCCCCCCCCCCCCCCCCCCCCCCCCCCCCCCCCCCCCCCCCCCCCCCCCCCCCCCCCCCCCCCCCCCCCCCCCCCCCCCCCCCCCCCCCCCCCCCCCCCCCCCCCCCCCCCCCCCCCCCCCCCCCCCCCCCCCCCCCCCCCCCCCCCCCCCCCCCCCCCCCCCCCCCCCCCCCCCCCCCCCCCCCCCCCCCCCCCCCCCCCCCCCCCCCCCCCCCCCCCCCCCCCCCCCCCCCCCCCCCCCCCCCCCCCCCCCCCCCCCCCCCCCCCCCCCCCCCCCCCCCCCCCCCCCCCCCCCCCCCCCCCCCCCCCCCCCCCCCCCCCCCCCCCCCCCCCCCCCCCCCCCCCCCCCCCCCCCCCCCCCCCCCCCCCCCCCCCCCCCCCCCCCCCCCCCCCCCCCCCCCCCCCCCCCCCCCCCCCCCCCCCCCCCCCCCCCCCCCCCCCCCCCCCCCCCCCCCCCCCCCCCCCCCCCCCCCCCCCCCCCCCCCCCCCCCCCCCCCCCCCCCCCCCCCCCCCCCCCCCCCCCCCCCCCCCCCCCCCCCCCCCCCCCCCCCCCCCCCCCCCCCCCCCCCCCCCCCCCCCCCCCCCCCCCCCCCCCCCCCCCCCCCCCCCCCCCCCCCCCCCCCCCCCCCCCCCCCCCCCCCCCCCCCCCCCCCCCCCCCCCCCCCCCCCCCCCCCCCCCCCCCCCCCCCCCCCCCCCCCCCCCCCCCCCCCCCCCCCCCCCCCCCCCCCCCCCCCCCCCCCCCCCCCCCCCCCCCCCCCCCCCCCCCCCCCCCCCCCCCCCCCCCCCCCCCCCCCCCCCCCCCCCCCCCCCCCCCCCCCCCCCCCCCCCCCCCCCCCCCCCCCCCCCCCCCCCCCCCCCCCCCCCCCCCCCCCCCCCCCCCCCCCCCCCCCCCCCCCCCCCCCCCCCCCCCCCCCCCCCCCCCCCCCCCCCCCCCCCCCCCCCCCCCCCCCCCCCCCCCCCCCCCCCCCCCCCCCCCCCCCCCCCCCCCCCCCCCCCCCCCCCCCCCCCCCCCCCCCCCCCCCCCCCCCCCCCCCCCCCCCCCCCCCCCCCCCCCCCCCCCCCCCCCCCCCCCCCCCCCCCCCCCCCCCCCCCCCCCCCCCCCCCCCCCCCCCCCCCCCCCCCCCCCCCCCCCCCCCCCCCCCCCCCCCCAAAAAAAGAGCCCCCCAAAAAAAAGTTCCCCGCCCCAAAAACCCAAACCCTTCCCAAAAAATTTAAAAACTGCTTTTTTTTGTTTTTTTTGGGGAGACCCCTAAAATTTTTTTTTTAACCCTTTCTTTTGGCGGGGCCCCCCCCCAAAATTTCTTTTTTTCCCTTAAACCCTTTTTTTTGGCCCTTGGCCCCCCCTTTTTGGTTTTTCCCTTCCCTTTTTTCTCCCCCTTTTTTTTCCCTTCCTTTTGGGGCCCGCTCTTCCCCTTTTCTTAAAGGGGCCCCCCCCCTTTTTTCCCCTGTCCCGGAAAATGCCCCCCTTTTAAAAAAAATTTGGGCCCAAAAAATTTAGGGCCCCCCAAAATTCTGCCCGGGAAAAAATTTTTAAAAAAACCCCCAAAACCCAAAAAACTGGGGGGGGTTTTTAAATTTTTTTGGGGGTAATAAAAGGTTTTAAATGGGTCCCACCATTTTTTTTGAAACCCTTTTACCCAAAAGGCCCCCCAAAAAAAAGTTTGCCCAAAATTTTAAATTTTTTTTCCAAAAAAAATTTTTTTAATTTAAATTTTCCCAAAAAAAAATTTTTTGGGAAAAAAAAAATTTTTTAAATTAAAAAATCCCTTTAAAAAGCCATTAAATAAAAAAAAAAATTTTTTAAAAAAATTTTTATAAATTTTTTTTAAAAAAATTAAACAAACCTTTTTAAAAAAAATTTTAAAAAATTTTTTTGCCCTTTTTTCCCCAACTTTTTTAAAACCAAAAAAATTTTTTAAAAATTTTTTTTGAAAACCCTAAAAAATTCAATTTTAAAAAAATAAAGCTAAATTTCTTTTTTTAAAAGGGGTCAAAAAAAGTTAAAATTTTTGAAAAATCCGAAATTTAAAAACTTTTAAGGAAAAAACTTAATTTAAAAAAAAAGGTTTAAACTAAAATTTTAAAAAAATAAAAATGCTTTAAAAATTAAAAAGTTTTAAAAAAGGAAAGCTAAAAAATTTTAAAAAATTTTAAAAAAAAGGGGGCCCCAAAACAAAAAAAAGGGGGGGGTTTTAAAACCAAAAAACCCCCAAAAAACCCCAAAAAAAAAGGGAAAATTTATTAAACCCAAAAACCCCCCCCTTCATTTGGGGCAAATTTTTTTTCCCCCCTCCCCCTAAATTCAAGGTTTTAATTACCACCCCTAAATTTTTTTTTTTCCGTTTTTGGTTCAAAAAAATTTTTCCCTTAAAAAAAAATTTTTTGGGGGTTTAAAATTTGTTTTTAAAATTTTCTTTTTTGGATTAAATTTAAAAATTTTTTGGGGCCTTTTATAAATTTAAAAAAAAAAAATTTTTTTTTAAAAATAAAACCCCCTTAAAGGGAAAAAATTTTTTTTAAAAAAAAAAAAAATTTTTAAAAAAAATTTTGTAAAAATTCCCCCCTTTTTTCCCAAAAAATTTTTTTTTTGGGCCCCCAAAGAATAAATTTTAAAAATCTTTTCCCAAATTCCCCCAAAACAAAAAATTTTAAAATCAAATTTAAAAAATTAAAAAAAAAAATTTTAAAACCATTGAAAAAAAAACATTAAAATTTTAAAAAAAAATTTTAACAAAAAAAAACATATTTTAGTTTTAAAAACATCCCTTTTAAAAGCAAATTTAAAAACCAAAAAAAAAATAAAAAATTTTTAAAAAAAAAAATTTTTTAAAAAAATTTTAAAAAAAAAATTAAATTTTTTGAAAATTTAAAAAAATTTTTTTTTAAAAAAAAATTTTTTTTTTAACAGAAAAAATTTTTTTAAAAAGTTAAAAAAATTTAATCTTTTTAAAATTTTAAATTTAAAAAGAAATTTTTTTAAAATCCTTTCCCCTTTTTCAAAAATTTTTTCTTTTTAAATAACCGGGCCAATTTGTTTTTTCAAAAAGCAAAAATTTTTGCTTATTTCCCAAGGGTTTGCCCCCCCCTTTTTAAAACCTGGTTTCCAAAACCCAAAATTCCCAAAAAAACCCCAATACCCCCTTTTCCCAAATTTAAAGTTTTAAAAATTTTCCCAAAATTTGTAAAAATTTTCCCAATTTAAAGAAAAAAATTTTTCAAAAAGGGGAAAATTTTTTTAACAAAAAAGGGTAAAAAAATTTTTAAAAAAAAATTTAAAACGGGGCCCAAAAAAAAAAAAAAAAAATTTTTAAAAAAAATTTTTAATTAAAAAAAGGGGCCGGGGAAACAAAAAATAAAAAAAAATTTAATTAAAAATTATTTTTTTTGGAACCCCCAATTTTTCCCAGAAAAAAATTGGTGGGAAAAAAAAAAAAAAAAAATATTTAATTTCTAGGGGAAAGATGACAAAAGCTTTTAAAAAAAAATTTTTTTTTAAATTTAAAGGGAAATTTTGGGTTTTGTACAAATGGGGGTTTAAAATTTGGGTTTTTTTTTTTTTTTTTAAAAAATTTTTCTTAATCGAAAGGGCAGTTTTTTTTAAAAATTTAAAAAAATTTTTTTTATGTTTTTTTTAAAGAGATTGAAAAAAAAGGAAAACCTTTTAATAATTTTTATTTTTTTTTTGGAAAAAATTTTTATGGAAAAAAAAAATTTATTTTAAAAAATTTTTTTTTAAATTTTTGAAAATTTTGATTAGGTTTAAATTGTTTTAAAAGGGGTTTTTAATGGTGGTCTTTAAAAATTTAGGTTTCAAAGTTTCCCAAAAGGCTTTTAAGGGGGGTTTTTTCGAAAAAAAGGGGATTTTAAGGTTAAGAAAAAAATTTTTTTCTAATGGATTTTTCCAAATAAAATTTAAATTTTTAAAAAAAAATTAAAAAAGTTTAAAGGGTTTTTAAAAAAAATTTTTTAAAATACCGGGGAAAATTCTAAAACCAAAAAATTTTTGGGGGGGTTAAAAATTTCCCCTCCAAGGTGACTTGAAACTGCAGAGCTATATAGTCTTTCATCTCCCAAGATGACTAGGAGCCCCAAAACATAATGAGTCGACTCAGATAATCCCCTGCGGAGACTTTATGAGAAAATAGCCCTAGTTCCCCGCCTCATCTAGACAGGAGAGACATGGCCCTCACATCCCCTTGAAAAATTCGAGGATAGAGGAAAGGAGGAACTTGCAGTTCAATGCGTCAAAAAGGACAACAAGCCTGACACCTCCCTTAAAAATTGATAGGAATCCGACAATTCACATGTGGGAATAAAACTGAAAGAGATAAGGATTGTCTCCTGCACTTGGGACTAGCATTTCTCCTTGTTCCCTTGGTAACCTTTGCCGTTTGTTTGGTTTGCTGAACTCTATCATTCCCCAAAGAAGTTTCTTGTACTGCAGCCTGTATATACTCATAGAAAAATCATTAAAGCACCTTTGCTCCATTAGAGCTTAGGTCCCCCGGTCTTTTTTTGTCTCACTCTCTCTTTTTCTCTCTCTCTCTATCTTTTTCTGGCTGACTCTCTGGAGCCTGGAGACCCGTCGTGCTCACTTTTCTGCCCGGGCTTCTAAGACCCCCTCGAGAGGGCGCCTGGTACCTTGGTGAGTGATGCACGCCCTCTGTCAAGGACAATATTGGTCCTCTGTGTAAAGAAGCGGTTACCTTAATTTTTAAGCTAGACTAGAAGCTGCTATTTCCCATACTGTAATCGGAGAAGAAATCAAAAAAACAGCTAGATAATTTACTTGCTTATGAAAATGCATATCAGAAATGTCAAAGCGCTATAGCTGCAAATTTTCAGACTAAGATTACTTTTGATTATATAAAGGCTTGTCACAACCTAGGATCAAAAACTTAAAAGATGCAAATACAAGCTGAATCAATGCTACAAACTTTTAAAAAGAGAAGTGAAGGATGCTTTACATGTGGAGATAAAAAGCGTTTAAAAAGGGACTGCCCTAAGAAAGCTAATAAAATGCTTCCAAAAGTTTTCCCATGCTGCCACAGAGGAATGCACTGGGCCAAAGACAGTAAATTGAAATTTGATATTGAAGGAAAACCTATTCCAAGAAACTCCAAAGAGGGGACCTCCCAGGTCCCCTACAACAAAAAAGGAGGGCAAAATTCTATTTTTTCCCTCAAACCCTCAACGTCCAGCAGTGCTGTCATTAATATACCAGCCCTAAATGATTTTTTCCTTTACCATTAAGCAGTCCCTTCTAGAGTACATACTGGAGTTTTTGGACCCCTACCCCCTCAAACCTTCAGGCTTTTACAGGGCTGATCTAATTTGGCTTCTAAAGGAATTACTGTTCGGCGTGGAATAATTGATTCAAATTATAAAGGAGAAATTCAAATTATGATGTCAACTCAGATTCTATGGCATTTCAAAAGGGGGGACAAAATTTCTCAATTACTTCTTTTGCCTTACACTTCCATTAACTCCTCTACTAATGTAGGGAGAGGCAGATTTGGTAATACAGATCAAAAACAATCCTTATAGACATCATTGTTATTTAAATATGTCCGACCAAATATAAACATCAAAATTAATGGTAAAATATTTTCTGGACCCCTCAGCAATGGGTCTAATATTATCATTTCGATACTGTTTTGGCCCAAATCCTGACCCATACAAAAGGTCTCTTGCCAAATTGCAGGAATTTCTCAAGCAAAAGTACAATAAATTTATGAAAATATTCAAATCTACACATATGATAGACCAAAAGGCCAACCTAAAACATTAAAACCTTATGTGATAGATGCACCCCTTAATCTCATAGGAAGGGACTTATTTATGCAATGGCAAACTCAGATATACATTCCACATTTTTCCTAGGGGCCAATGCTCATTTTACAAACAAAACAGTTATTAAAATAACAGAGAAAATTTATGAGCCTATTTAGACAAAGCAATGCCCCCTTATGAAAGAAAAATTACAAGCTACTAAAGAACATATAAACACACAATTAAAAAGGAAACATATTGAAGAATCTTGCTCTTTTTGGAACTCTCCTATTTTTGTTATACAAAGGAAATATTACAAATGGTGTCTCTTAACAGAATTTTAAAAAGTTAATACTTTTTTGAAACCTGGGGCTGCATTGTAACCAGAGATCCCATTACTATTCCTCAAAATTGGCACATTATTATTACGGATTCACAAGATTGATTTTTTAATATGCCTTTACACCCTTTAGACCGGGAGAGACTAACTTTCTCTCTCCCTTTTCTTAATCATATCGTGCCTCATAAAAGATTTCAGTAGACTATGTTACCACAAGGTATGCTTAAAAGTCCTGCTACTGCTGCTGCTAAGTCACTTCAGTCGTGTCCTACTCTATGCGACCCCATAGATGTCAGCCCACCAGGCTCCCTATCCCTGAGATTCTCCAGACAAGAGTACTGAAAGAGGTTCCATTGCCCTCTCCATATTAGTCCAAGCATTTGTCAAAAATTTTCAGCCAAGGTTTAAGTCCTATGTGACAAAAATTCGTTCATGCATATATCGTTAATAATATACTATAGCTACAAGAAGGAGAAAGGATATTTTTGACACTGAATGGCTATGATATTCTTTAGACTCCAATGAAAACTGGTGAAAATAAAATTTTAATTGAAATTGCAAAACCGGCACTTGATGGAAGTGTAGTAAAGGAAAGGTGAACTTGATAAAAAAAAAAAATATATATATATATATATATATATATATATATATATATATATATATTTGGAACTCCAGTTCTGCCTGGGAAACAAAAATAGGCCTAAGAAAAAACCTTAAGTTAACTCTTATCATGTCCTTGGCATACGCAGCCCACTCTATCTAGGACTCCAGAAATGAGCAAATTGGTGGAGCCCAAAATAAAAAAAAAAAAAAGCTAGCTATTTTAAATTTCATAAGGGGAACTATGTCTATGTATCTAAAATTAGCTATGTCTCAATGTATGTTTTTGTTTTTAGATAGTGTGGAGTTAATGGGCACTATTTGGTTTAAGCTCTACATGAACTGAAGGGTGTTCAAAGTTGGGTATAATGTTTATTTAATTGTGAATGTGATTTCAATGTAATTATTTCTTAATCTAGTAGGGACATGTCTTAAGTCATCAACATTATATAATACATTTGTTATGCCTTTGTTGGGTATATATATATATATGAGATGAATAATTTTAGATAAGGTCTATTAAAAAAATTGTATTTTTGATAAAATGATCTATTCTCTATAATCTGGATTGGTCCCTTGGGATTAGAGTGACTTATGTTGCTGGAGTTGTGCTGAACTAAGTAGTTAGAAGCTTGTTGAATGGCTGGGTCATTTCGAAATGAATTAGGATTTTAAAGCGTTAAAGTTGCTGAACATTGGCTTACTCTTACAAGGGGATTTTCTTGCAGAAGAGCTGAAGAGATTTTGAGCTGTTAATG
>JAJLRB010000478.1:0-21720 GCA_020976825.1 Odocoileus hemionus | reverse complement strand
AGAAGCATTTTGGAACAGCCAGGGCAGGCTAGCAAGAAAATTTTGAGAGATATTTTGTAATGTTTTAATTGAGCCTTTTGTAAAGTTTAATCATTTAATTTATATGTTTATAATAAGTGTTTTGTCTGTTGCTGAATATTGGAAGGGCTAGAATATACCTTTAAAAGGCAGAATTACAGCCTTAATAAGAGCATAGGGGATAGAGATCAATTGGAATAGTTTTTCCTTGTTTGGCTGCTCATTTAACATTTTCTTTGACCCGGACCCATATTTATAAGTCAAAACTGCATTTATGAGGAAACTAAGGATTATGTTCAACTACTGTTTGAAGGCAAGCCTCTATTCATTGGCGTGAAACCAGAAGTCCCTGAAATGTAAAGAAGTGGTGAAGTAAAGTAGAAAAATAATGGGGCTGGCCAGCCTTTTAAGCCAAGCCTTAGTATTTTTACAGACTTCAATATGTCCATGAGTCACTCCTCCCGATAGAGCACGTATACCAGTGTCCCTGTTCTTTGGCCACATTTTCTGGGGTCCTTTAATGGACCGGAACCTTGTGGTACGGAGTTAGCGATCAGAAAGTAAAAGAGACAAGGAGGCTGATATCCCTTGGTTTACACAAAGGACCAATATTGTCCTTGACACAGGGCTTGCATCACTCACCAAGGTACCAGGCACCCTCTTGGGTGGGTCTTACAAGCCCGGGCAAAAAGTGAGCACAGGACGGTCTCCACGCTCCCAGAAAGTCAGCCAGAAAAAGATAGAGAGAGAGTAGAGAGAAAAGAGAGAGAGACAAAAAAGACGCCGGGGACCTAAGCTCTAATGGAACAAAGGTGCTTTAATGATTTTTTATGAGTATATACAGGCTGCAGTACAGAAACTTCTTTCAGGAATGATAGAGTTCAGCAAACCAAACATACTGCAACGGTTCCCAAGGGAACAAGGAGTAATTGTTAGTCACAAGGTCAGGAGACAATCCATATCTCAAGAAAGGGGAAGGGGACTAAAGCAGTTTTGTCTTAAAAGTAGTGCTGCTGCTGTTCAGAACTTGGTGTTCCCTCTGGACTTTGGACGGTGTTCTCGTGGATTCTCTGTTGTTGTTTAAAGAAGTCAAGCCACTTCTCGTGTTTTGATGGGTAAATGTGGATGGCTCTGGAGCCAATGCAGGGCAATCGGCCTCATCTTGAGTGGATTATGGGTATGGGTACGGATCTCTTTGTTCGTGTTGCTGCGGTGACCTCAGGGCCCCTTTAGACTGTGACAGTGTTCTTTGGGATTATCTCTGTTCCATCCAGAAGTCAGGCTCCTTTCTCGTGTTGATGTGGACAAGGAATTGCTCTGCACCCAATGCAGGGGAATCGGACCTCATCAGCCCGAGCGAGGGGAAGTCCGCCGTTTTTTCTCGAGTTGCGGCGGGAAGCAGGGTGTATTCCTCGAGTTTAGAAACTTGGATGCCCTTCAAAATTCGAGTTTGTTCAGCGAAGTCAGGACTCATGTCTAGTGCGAGGGACTCTCGATGCTATTCTCATCGAGGCTTGGCAGGCAATCTGGATGCCTCTTTTAGGTGAGACTTGAGACCCAGGGTCCCTTTCAGTTCCCACAGTGATTGTCGGATTCCTATCAATTTTTAGAGAGGAGTCAGGCTTTTTTGTCCTTTGGACGCATTGAACTCCCATGTTCCTCTCGAAATTTCAAGGGGATGTAGAGGCCTTGTCGAGATGAGTCGGGGAACTAGTGGTTTCTAAAGTCTCCACAGGGGATTCACCCGTATTCTTCATCTTGGGAGATGAAATGACTAGCCTGCATTTTCAAGTCACTGGAGGGAAATCCGGCCATATTTCGAGTCATGGCATCTCTGGTGTTTCATTCCACTTGAGCAGGAAACTCAGGGTCCCTCTCTCAGATATCTATAGCTAAGAGAGGCCTCCTGTTCAGGTGCTTGTGGAAAGTTGCATTCCTCTTGAGTCAAAAATAGGGAATCAGCTCTCATCTCGAGATGATTTGGGTTCCGGGCTTTCTTGATTTGGTGTGCTGAACTTGGTGTTCCTCTGGATCTATTTTACTTATCTATAGCAACCAAGAATATCTTGTATGTTAGCATTTTATAGATCATTGAACATATTTATCAAATCATATTATATTGTACATATGTCCATTCCAGTCCAAATATATACTTTTATTCATTAATGAGCTCAAAATCTCTTTAGCTCTTCTGCAAGAAAATCCTTGTAAGAGTAAGCAAATGTTCAGCAATTAATGCTTTAAATCCTAATTAATTTGGAAATGACCCAAGCCATCAACAAATTTTACTACTTTAGTTCAGCACAACTCCAACAAGCTGGGTCACTCAGATCTCAAGAGAGCCACTCCAGATTACAGAGAATATATCATTTTATCAAAAATAGAATTTTTTTAATAGAGCTTATCTAAAAGTTTTCATCTCACCTATAAATTTATATTTTTATATTATATTATATATATATATATATATATATATATATATACTATATATATATATAATATATATATATATATTATATATATATAAAGAGTTACCTTTTTTGGACAAATCGTATCCCTACCCAAACCAAGGCATAACAAAAGTTATTATAAAATGTTCATGACTCAAGAAAAAGTCTCTACTAGATTAACAATAATTATATTGAAATCACCATCACAATTAAATAAACATTATACCCAACTTTGAACACCCTTCAGTTCGTGAAATGCTGAAACCAAATAGAGCCCCATTAACTCCACACTTATATTAAAAACAAAAACATTATACATTGAAAACTTAGATAATTTTAGATACATTGATTAGAGTATGGGAAGAAGCATTATCTAGTCTAGCTTAAAAATTAATGTAATTTTTCATTAGGTTTCCAACAAAGAGATTTTGGTGTTGCGACTGTTTGCAGAGGAGAAGCATTTGGAACAGCAGGGCAGGCTAGCAAGAAAATTTTGAGATATTTTGTAATGTTTTAATTGAGCCTTTTGTAAAGTTTAATCATTTAATTTATATGTTTATAATAAGTGTTTTGTCTGTTGCTGAATTTGGAAGGGCTAGAATATACCTTTAAATGCAGAATTACAGCCTTAATAGAGCGCATAGGGGCTTAGAGATCAATTTGGAATAGTTTTTCTTGTTTGGCTGCTCTCATTTACATTTTCTTTGACCCGGATATATTTATAAGTCAAAACTGCATTTATGAGGAAACTAAGGATTATGTTCAAACTACTGTTTGAAGGCAAGCCTCTATTCATTGGCGTGAAACCAGAAGTCCCTGAAATGTAAAGAAGTGGTGAAGTAAAGTAGAAAATAATGGGCTGGCCAGCCTTTTAAGCCAAGCCTTAGTATTTACAGACCTCAATATGTCCATGATGTCACTCCTACCGATATAGCACGTATACCAGTGTCCTGTTCTTTGGCCACATTTTCTGGGGTCCTTTAATGGACCGGAACCTTGTGGGTAACGGACAGAGTTAGCGATCAGAAAGTAAAAGAGACAAGGAGGCTGATATCCCTCTGATTGTTTACACAAAGGACCAATATTGTCCTTGACACAGGGCTTGCATCACTCACCAAGGTAACCAGGCACCTCTTGGGTGGGTCTTACAAGCCCGCAGAAAAAGTGAGCACGACGGGTTCTCCACTCTCCAGAAAGTCAGCCAGAAAAATGATAGAGAGAGAGAAGAGACACGAGAGAGAGACAAAAAAAAAACCCGGGGGGAACCTAAGCTCTAATGGAACAAAGGTGCTATTTAATGATTTTTCTATGAGTATTACAGTCTGCAGTACAAGAAACTTCTTTCAGGAATGATAGAGTTTCAGCAAACCAAACATACTGCAACGGTTCCCAAGGGAACAAGGAGTAATGTTAGTTACAAGGTCAGGGAGACAATTCCATATCTCAAGAAAGGGGAAGGGGACTAAGCAGTTTTGTCTTAAAAGTTGCTCTGCTGAAACTTGGTGTTCCTCTGGACTTTGGAGGTGTTCTCGTGGATTCTCTCGATGTTGTTTAAAGGAGTCAAGCCACTTCTCGTGTTTGATGGGTAATGTGGGATGGCTCTGGAGCCAATGCAGAAGGCAATCGGGGCCTCATCTTGAGTGGATTATGGGTACACGGATCTCTTTGTGTTGCTGCGGTGACTCAGGGGCCCTTTAGACTTGTGACAGTGTTCTTTGGGATTATCTCTTTCATCCATGAAGTCCAGGCTCCTTCGTGTTTGATGTGGAACAAAGGAATTGCTCTGCACCCAATGCAGGGAATCGGACCTCATCAGCCCGCGAGGGGAAGTCTCGGTTTTTTCGAGAGTTGCGGCGGAAGCAGGGTGTATTCTCGAGTTAGAACATGGATGGCCCTTCAAAATTCGAGTTTGTTCAGCGAAGTCAGGACTCATGTCTAGTTGCGAGGGACTCCTCGAGCTATTCTCATCGAGGCTTGGCAGGGCAATCTGGATGCCTCATTAGGTGAGACTTGAGACCCAGGGTCCCTTTCAGTTCCCACAGTGATTGTCGGATTCCTATCAATTTTTAAAGGAGTCAGCTTTTTGTCCTTTGGACGCCATTGAAGTCCAAGTTCCTCTCTGAAATTACAAGGGGATGTGAGGCCTCCTGTCGAGATGAGTCGGGGACTAGCGCTTTCTCTAAAGTCTCCACAGGGGATTCACCCATCTCTTCATCTTGGGAGATGAAAGACTAGCCTGCATTCAAGTCACTGGAGGGAAATCCGCCATATTTCGAGTCATGGCATCTCGGTGTTCATTCCACTTGAGGCAGGAAACTCAGGGTCCTCTTCAGATATCTATAGCTAAGAGAGGCCTCCTGTTCAGGTGCTTGTGGAAAGTTGCATTCCTCTTGAGTCAAAAATAGGGAATCAGCTCTCATCTCGAGATGATTTGGGGTACCCGGGGGCTTTTCTTGATTTGGTGTGCTGAACTTGGTGTTCCTCTGGACTCTATTTTACTTATCTATATCAACCAAGTAATATCTTGTATGTTAGATTTTATAGATCATTGAACATATTTATCAAATCATATTATATTGTACATACGTCCCTTCCAGTCCAAATATATACTTTTATTCATTAAGATCTCAAAATCTTTAGCTCTTCTGCAAGAAAATCCCCTTGTAAGAGTAAGCCAATGTTCAGCAATTAATGCTTTAAAATCCTAATTAATTTGGGAAATGACCCAGCCATCCAACAAAAACTTTCTATACTTAGTTCAGCACAACTCCAACAAGCTGGGTCACTCAGATCTCAAGAGACCACTCCAGATTACAGAGAATATATCATTTTATCAAAAATAGAATTCTTTTTAATAGAGCTTATCTAAAAGTTTTCATCTCACCTATAAATTTATATTTTTATATATATTATATATTTATATATATATATTATTATATATAACAGATAATTATAAAGACGTTACCTTTTTTGGGACAATCGTATCGTAAACCAAACTCATCATAACAAAAGTATTATAAAAATGTCATGACTCAAGAAAAGTCCTACTAAATTAACAAAATAATTATATTGAAATCACATTCACAATTAAATAAACATTATACCCAACTTTGATCACCCCTTCAGTTCGTGAAATTGCTGAAAACCAAATAGAGCCCATTAACTCCACACTATCTAAAAACAAAAACATACATTGAAACTTTAGATAATTTTAGATACATTGATTAGAGTATGGGAAGAAGCATTATCTAGTCTAGCTTAAAAATAATGAACTTTTCATTAGGGTCCAACAAAGAGAAACTTTTGGTGTTTGATGTTGGCAGAGGAGAAGCATTTTGGAACAGCCAGGGCAGGCTAGCAAAAAAATTTTGAGATATTTTGTAATGTTTTAATTGAGCCTTTTGTAAGTTTAATCATTTAAATTTATATGTTTATAATAAGTGTTTTGTCTGTTGCTGAATATTGGAAGGGCTAGAATATACCTTTAAATGGCAGAATTACAGCCTTAATAAGAGGCATAGGGGTAGAGATCAATTGGAATAGTTTTTCCTTGTTTGGCTGCTCCATTTAACATTTTCTTGACCATCGGACACATATTTATAAAGTCAAAAACTGCATTATGAGGAAACTAAGGATTATTGTTCAACTACTGTTTGAAGGCAAGCTCTATTCATAGGCGTGAAACTCAGAAGTCCCTGAAATGTAAAGAAGTGGTGAAGTAAAGTAGAAAAAAAATGGGGCTGATGGCCAGGCATTTAAGCCAAGCCTTAGTATTTACAGACCTCAATATGTCCATGAGTCACTCCTCCCGATATAGCACGTATACCAGTGTCCCGTTCTTTGGCCACATTTCTGGGGTCCTTTAATGGACCGGAACTTGTGGTACAGAGTTAGCGATCAGAAAGTAAAAGAGACAAGGAGTCCTGATATCCCTTGTTACACAAAGGACCAATACTAGTTCCTTTGACACAGGGCTTGCATCACTCACCAAGGTACCAGGCACCCTTTGGGTGGTCTTACAAGCCCGGGCAGAAAAGGTGAGCAAGACGGGTCTCCACGCTCCAGAAAGTCAGCCAGAAAAAGATAGAGATAGAGAGAGAAAGAGAGAGAGAGACAAAAAAAGACCCGGGGACTACTAAGCTCTAATGGAACAAAGGTGCTTTAAATGATTTTTCTATGAGTATATACAGGCTGCAGTACAAGAAACTTCTTTCAGGAATGATAGAGTTCAGCAACCCAAACATACTGCAACGTTTTGGCCCAAGGGAACCAAGGAGTAATATTAGTCCACAAGGTCAGGAGACCAATCCATATCTCAAGAAAGGGGAAGGGGACTAAGCAGTTTTTTCTTAAAGAAGTTTGCTCTGCTGAACTTGGGTTCACTCTGGAACTTTGGACGGTGTTCTCGTGGATTCTCTGTTGTTGTTTAAAAGGGAGAGTCAAGCCACGTCTTATGTTTGATGGTAAATGTAGGATGGCTCTGGAGCCAATGATAGGGCAATCGGGTAGGCCTCACCTTGAGTGGATTATGGGTATAACGGATTCTGTCTTCGTGTTGCTGCGGTGACCTCAGGGCCCCTTTAGACATGTGACAGTGTTCTTTGGGATTAGCTCTTCTTCCATCCTAGAAGTCCAGCTCCTTTCGTGTTTGATGTGGAACAAGGAATTGCTCTGCACCCAATGCAGGGAATCGGACCTCATCAGCTGGCGAGGGGGAAGTCCTCGCCGTTTTTTCTCGAGTTGCGGCGAGAAGCAGGGGTGTATTCTCGAGTTAGAACTTGGGATGGGCCTTCAAAATTCGAGTTTGTTCAGCGAAGTCAGGACTCATGTCTTAGTTGATTGAGGGACTCGTTCGGATTCATCTTCGAGGCGATTGGCAGGGTAATCTGGATGCCTCTTTAGGTGGAAGACTTGAGACCCTGGGTCCCTTTCAGTTCCCACAGTGATTGTCGGATTCCTATCAATTATTAGGAGGAGTCAGTCTACTTGTCCTTTGGACGCATTGAAGTCAAAAGATCTCTCGAAATTTCAAGGGGATGTGAGGCCTCCTGTCGAGATGAGTTGGGAATCCTAGATGCTTTTCCTCTAAAGTCTCCACAGGGATTCACCCATTCTCTTCATCTTGGAGAATGAAAGACTAGCCTGATATCAAAGTCACAGGAGGGAAAAAATCCGGGGCCATTTCGAGTCACGGCAGTTCTATGGTGTTCATTCCATTGAGGCAGGCAACTCAGGGTCCCTCTCAGATAACTATAGCTAAGATGAGGCCTCCTGTTCAGGTGCGTGTGGAAAGTTGCATTCCTCTTGAGTCAAAAATAAGTTCAATCAGCTGCTCATCTGGAAATGATTATGGGGGGTATCCTCGGGTTTTTTCTTTAAGATATGGTGTGCTGAACTTGGTGTTTCCTCTGGACTCTATTTTAACTTAATCTATAGACAAAGTACATATCTTGTTGTTAGCATATTTATAGATCATTGAACATATTTATCAAATCATAATTATATTGTACATACGTCCATTCCCAGTCCAATATATACTTATATTCATTAAGAGCCTCAAAATCTATTTAGCTCTTCTGCAAGAAAATCCCCTTGTATAAGAGTAAGCCAATTTTCAGCAATCAATGCTTTAAAAATCTAATTATTTGGAAATGGACCAGCCATCCAACAAATTTCTACTACTTATTCAGGCACAACTCCAACAAGCTGTCGTCACCTCAGATCTCAAGAGACACTCCAGATTAACAGAGAATATATCATTTATACAAAAATATAATTCTTTTTAATAGAGCTTATCTAAAAGTTTTCATTTCACTATATAATTTATATTTTTAATATATATTTATATATTTATATATATTAATATATATATGTATATGTATATATATATAATATATATATTAAAGAGTTACCTTTATTGGACAATCGTATCGTACCTCCAAAACAACGGCATAAAAAAGTACTTATAAAATGTTCATGACTCAAGAATTGTCTCTACTATGAAAAAAATAATTTATATTGAAATCACATTCCACAATTCAAATAAACATTATACCCAACTTTGCACACTCCATTCAGTTCGTGAACTGCTGAACCAAATAGAGCCATTAACTCCACACTATCTAAAAACAAAAACCGTAATATTGAAACTTAGGTAATTTTGAGGATACATTGAATAGAGTATGGGAAGAAGCATTATCAGTCTAGCTTAAAAATTAATGTAACTTTTCATTAGGTTCCAACAAAGAGACTTCTAGTGTTGCGCACTCTTGGCAGATTAGAAGCAATTTGCAAGAGCCAGGGCAGGGCTAGCAAGTAAAAATTTTGAGATATTTTGGTAATGTTTAATTGAGCCTTTTTTGTAAAGCGTTTAATCATTTAAATTTATATGTTTCTTAATAAGTGTTTTTCTTCTGTTTCTGAATATTGGAGGGCCTCAGAATATACCCTTTAAAAAAGGCAGAATTACAGCCTAATAAGAGGCATAGGGGCAAGAGATCACTGGAATTAGGTTTTCCTTGTTTGCCTGCTCAATTAACATTTTCTGTTGTAAACCGAACTCATACTTTATAAGTTCAAAACTTCATTTATTAGGAAACTAAGGATTATGTTCAACTACTGTTTGGAACGGCAAGCCACTATTCATTGGCGTGAAACCAGAAGTCCCTGAAATGTAAGAAGAGTGGTGAAGTAAAGTTGGCAAAATAATTTTAGGGGGCTTGGCTGGAGCCTTTTAAAGCCAAGCCTTATTATTTACAGAATCAATATGTCCATGAGTCACTCCTACCAGATATAGCACGTTATACCAGTGTCTCTGTTCTTTGGCCAACATTTTCTGGCGTCCTTTAATGGACCGGAACCTTGTGGTACGGAGTTAGCGCGATCAGAAAGTAAAAGAGACAAGGAGGCTGATATCCCTTGGTTTACACAAAAGGACCAATATTGTCCTTGACACAGGGCTTGCATCACTCACCAAGGTACGACAGGAACCCTCTTGGGTGGGTCTTACAAGCCCAGGCAGAAAACGTGAAGCATGAAGGGTTCCACGCTCCGGGAAAGTTAGCCAGAAAAAGATAGAGAGAGGAGAGAGAAAGAGAGAGAGAGTAAAAAAACGACCCGGGGACGTAATACTCTAATGGACACAAAGGTGCTTTAATAGATTTTTCTATGAGTATATACAGGCTGCAGTACAAGAAACATCTTTCAGGCAATGATAGAGTTCAGCAAACCAAAAATACTGTAAACGTTCCCAAGGGAACAAGGAGTAATGTTAAAAACAAATGTACAGGAGATCAACCAAATATCAAAGAAAGGGGAATAGGAACTAAGCAATTTTGTCTTAAAAAGAGTTGCTCTCTGCTGAACGTTGGTGTACATCTCTGGACTTTGGACGGTGTTCTCGTGGATTCTCTTGTTGTTGTTTAAAGGAAGTCAAGCCACTTCTCGTGTTTGAGTGGGTAATTGTGGGGATGGCTCTGGAGCCATTGCAGGGCAATCGGCCTCATCTTGGAGTGGATTATGGGTATAACGGATCTCTTTTCCTGTGTTGCTGGCGGTGACCTTCAGGGCCCCTTTAGACTTGTGACAGTGTTATTTGGGATTATCTTCCTTCTTCCATCCAGGAAGTCCCAGGCTCCTTTCGTGTTTGATGTGGAACAAGGAATAGCTCTGGCACCCAAGCAGGGAATCGGAACTCATCAGCCGGTCGAGGGGAAGTCTTGCCGTTTTTCTCGAGTCTGCGGCGGGAAGCAGGGGTGGTAATTTCTCGAGTTAGAACTTGGATGCCCTTCAATATTCGAGTTTGTTCAGCGTGTAAGTTCAGGACTCATGTCTAGTTGCGAGGGACTCCTCGAAGATTCTCATAGGAGGCTTGCAGGGCAACTCTGGATGGCTCTTTAGGTGAGCGATTGAGACCCACGGGTCCCTTTCAGTTCCCACAGAGATGAGTCGGATTCCTATCAATTATTTAAAGGAGTCAGGCTATTTGGTCCCTTTGGACGAATTTGAAATTAGTCAAGTTTCCTCTCGAAATTTCAAGGGATGTGAGGCCTCCCTGTCGAGGATGAGTCTGGAGAACGTAGTGTTTCTTCTAACAGTCTCCCACAGGGGATTCACGCACATTCTTCATCATGGGAGATGAAAGCCTAGCCTGCATTCATGTCACTGGAGGGAAATCCGGCATATTTTCGAGTCATGGCCATCTCCGGTGTTCATTCCACTTGAAGGAAGGAAACTCAGGGTCCCTCTCAGATAACTATAGCTAAGAGAGATGTAGCCGCCTGTTCAGGTGCTTGTGGAAAGTTGCATTCTCTTGAGTCAAAAATAGGGAATTTCTAGCTCTCATCTAGGATGTTGACGTTTGGGTACCCCCGGGCTTTTGTTTGATTTGGTGTGAGCTGAGAACTTGGTGTTCCCTGGACTCCTATTTTACTTATCTATAGCATCAAGAATATCTTGTATGTTAGCATTTTTATATATCATTGAACATATTTATCAAATCATATTATATTGTACATACGTTCCATTCACGTCCAAATATATACTTATATTCATTCAAGAGCTCAAAATCTCTTTAGCTCTTCTGCAAGAAAATCCCCTGTAAGATGTAAGCCAATGTTCAGCCAATAAATGCTTTAAAAATCCTAATTAATTTGAAATGACCAGGCCATCCAACCAATTTCTACTACTTAGTTCCAGCACAACTCCAACAAGCTGGGTCACTCAGATCTCAAGAGACCACTCCATGATTACAGAGAATATATCATTTTATCACAATAGCCAAATTATCTTTTTAATAGAGCTTAATCTAAAATTTTTTCAATCTCACCCCATAAAACTTACAAAATGTTTAGTATATATTTATATATTTATATATATTATACATATATATATATATAATATAGTATATCCTCTTTTTTTAATAAACATTTATACTTGAATTATAATAAACTATTGTACCCTCTCGAACAAAGGCATAACAAAAGTAATTATAAAATGTTCATGACTCAAGAAAAGTCTCTCCTAGATTAACAAATAATTATATTGAAATCACATTCACAATTAAATAAACATTATACCCAACTTTGAACACCCTTCAGTTCGTGAAATGCTGAAACCAAATAGAGCCCATTAACTCCACACTATCTAAAAACAAAAAACATACATTGAAACTTAGATAATTTTTAGATACATTGATTAGAGGGAGTATGGGAAAGAAGCATTATCTAGTCTAGCTTAAAAATTAATGTAACTTTTCATTAGGGTTTCCAACAAAGAGACTATTGGTGTTGCGACTGTTGGGCAGAGGAGAAGCATTTGGAACAGCCAGGGCAGGGCTAGCAAGAAAATTTTGAGATATTTTTGTAATGTTTTAATTGAGCCTTTTGTAAAGTTTAATCATTTAATTTATATGTTTATATTAAGTGTTTTGTCTGTTGCTGAATATTGGAAGGGCTAGAATATACCTTAAATGGCAGAATTTACAGCCTTAATAAGAGCGCATAGTGGCTAGAGATCAATTGGAATAGTTTTTTCCTTGTTTGGCTGCTCATTTAACATTTTCTTTGACCCGGACCCAAATTTATAAGTCAAAAACTGCATTTATGAGGAAACTAAGGATTATGTTCAACTACTGTTTGAAGGCAAGCCTCTATTCAATGGCGTGAAACCAGAAGTCCCTGAAATGTAAAGAAGTGGTGAAGTAAAGTAGAAAAATAATGTGGGCTGGCCAGCCTTTTTAAAGCCAAGCCTTAGTATTTACAGACCTCAATATGTCCATGAGTCACTCCTCCCGATAGAGAACGTATACCAGTGTCCCTGTTCCTTTGGCCACATTTACTGGGGTCCTTTAATGGACCGGAACCTTGTGGTACGGAGTTAGCGATCAGAAAGTAAAAGAGACAAGAGGAGGCTGATATCCCTTGTTTTACACAAAGGACCAATATTTGTCCTTGACACAGGGCTTGCATCACTCACCAAGGTACCAGGCACCCTCTTGTGTGGGGTCTTACAAGCCCGGGCAGAAAAGTGAGCACACACGGGTCTCCACGCTCCAGCAAGTCCAGCCAGAAAAATGATAGAGAGAGGTGGAGAGAAAGAGAGTAGAGAGAGAAAAAACAAAAAAAGACCCGGGGACCTAAGCTCTAATGGAACAAAGGTGCTTTAATGATTTTTCTATGAGTATATATTGACAGGCTGCAGTACAAGAAACTTTCTTTCAGGAATGATAGAGTTCAGCAAACCAAACATACTGCAAAGACTTGGTTCCCAAGGAACAAGGAGTAATGTTAGTCACAAGGTCAGGAGACAATCCATATCTCAAGAAAGGGGAAGGGGACTAAGCAGTTTTGTCTTAAAGAGTTGCTCTGCTGAACTTGGTGTTCCTCTGGACTTTGGACGGTGTTCTCGTGGATTCTCTGTTGTTGTTTAAAAAGGAAGTCAAGCCACTTCTCCGTGTTTGATGGTAATGTGGGATGGCTCTGGAGCCAAATGCAGGGCAATCGGGCCTCATCTTGAGTGGATTATGGTACACGGAACTCTTTCGTGTGGCTGCCGTGGTGACCTCAGGGCCCCTTTAGACTTGTGACAGTGTTCTTTGGGATTATCTCTTCTTCCATCCAGTGAAGTCCAGGCTTCCTTTTCGTATGTTTGATGTGGAAAACAAGGAATTGCTCTGCACCCAATGCAGGGGAATCGAACCTCATCAGCCGGCGAGGGGGAAGTCTCGCCGTTTTTCTCGAGTTGCGGCGGGAAGCAGGGGTGTATTCTCGAGTTAGAACTTGGAATGGCCCTTCAAAATTCGAGTTTGTTCAGCGATTAGTTAAGTCAAGGATTCATGTCTAGTTGCGAGGGGGACTCCTCGAGATTCTCATCGAGGCTTTGGCAGGGCAATCTGGATGCCTCATTTAGTGAGACTTGTGGACACCCAATGTCCCTTTCCCAGTTCCCACAGTGATTGTCGGATTCCTCTCAATTTTAAGAGGAGTCAGGCTTTGTTGTCCTTTGGACGCATTGAACTCCAAGTTCCCTCTGGAAATTTCAAAGGGGATGTGAGGCGCTTCCTGCTCGAGATGAGTCGGGAACTAAGCGCTTTCTCTAAAGTCTCTACATGGGATTCACCCATCTCTTCATCTTGGGAGATGAAAGACTAGCCTGCATTCAAGTCACTGGAGGGAAATATCCGGCCAAATTTCGAGTCACGGCATCTCGGTGGTTCATTCCCACTTGAGGCAGGAAACTCAGGGTCCCTCTCAGATATCTATAGCTAAGAGAGGCCATCCTGTTCAGGTGCTTGTGGAAAGTTGCATTCCTCTTGAGTCAAAAATAGGGAATAATCAGCTCTCATCTCGAGATGATTTGGGGTTCCCGGGCTTTTTCTTTTTGAATTTGGGTATGCTGAACTTGAGTGTTCCTCTGGACTCTATTTTACTTATCAATAGCAACCAAGAAATATCTTGTATGTTAGCATTTTATAGCATTCATTGAACATATTTATCAAATCAATTATTATATTGGTACATATAACTTTACCATTCCAGTCCAAAAATATATACTTATATTCATTTAAGAGCTCAAATGTCACTTTAGCTCTTCTGGCAAGAAAAACATCCCTTTGGACCGAGCGAAATGTAATTTAAAGAGTTGCAACTTTGCCCAACGTTCAGTAATTATGCTTTAAAAATCCTAATTAATTTGGAAATGTATCCCAGCCATCCAACAAATTTCGTAACTACTTAGTATCAGCACAACTCCAACAAGCTGGGTCACTCTTCATGACTCTCAACAGAGACAATGGAGAGACACTCAATTACAGAGCAGAATATATCATTTTTATCAAAAATATAATTCTTTTTAATAGAGCTTATCTAACATGTTTTCATCTTTCCCCATAACATGCGATTTTATATAGATAATATTATATACTCTAATTATTTATGTATTTTATATATATTATAATCTCATATTAAAGAGTTACCTATTATTTTCTGGACAATCATATCGTACCATTCCATAACCAAGGCATAAAAAAAGTATTATGAAGTTTGTTTTTTTTTCTGTTTTATTTTTTAGGGACTTCAAGAAAAGTCTCTACTTTTTGTGCTACATTAACATGATAATTATATTTAGAAATCAGCAATTCAACATTTAAATTATAAACCATTATAACCGCACACTTAGAACACCCTTACAGGGTCGTGAAATGCTGAATACCTAAATAGAGCCCATTACTCCTACACTTTATATTCTAAACAAATCAAAAAACATATCAAGGGAAACTTAGATAATTTTAAGATACATTGATTTAGAGTATGGAAGAAATGTGCATTATCTAGTCTTAGCTAGAAAATTAATGGTAATCTCTTTTCATTATGTCCAAAATCCAAAAGAGACTTTTTGGTGTTGCGACTGTTATACTGCAGAGAGGATAAGCATCTTGAACACCAGGCAGGGCCTAACGCAAGAAAATTTGAGATATTTTGTAATGTTTTAATTTGACCCTTTTTGTAAATTTTTATCTTTTTAATTTTATGTTTTATAATAAGGTTTTTTGTTGTAATTTTGGAAGGGGCTAAAAAAAACTTTAAATGGGCGGGAATTTTCAGCCTTTTAAGATTGCATGGGGCTAGAGTCAATTGGGAAAAGTTTTTCCTTTTTTGGTGCCATTTAACATTTTCTTTGCCCCGGCCCCTATTTTTATGTCCAAAAAAAGCATTTAAAGGGGAAATAAGGATTATGTTAAAAATATGTTTGAAGAACCCCGTAAATTCATTGGCGTAAAACCAGAAGTCCCTAAAATGTAAAAGTGGGAAGTAAAGTAGAAAAAAATGGGGCGGGCCCCCCCCCACCCCTTTTAAGCAAAGCCTTAGATTTACGACCTAAAATATGTCCAGAGTCACTCCTCGCGATAGACCAGAAAACCATGTCCGTCTTTTGCTCATTTACTGGGGTCCATTTAATGGACCAACCTTGTGGACGGAGTTAGCAGTGAGAAACTAAAAGAAAAAGGGGAGGCTGAACCCCTTGGTTTACACAAAGGACCAATTTTGTCCTTGACAGGGGCTTGCATCACCCCCCAAAGGAAGGCACGTTTGTGTGGGTCTTACAACCCCGGGCAAAAAAGTGAGCACGACGGCTCGACTCTCCAAAAAAGTCAGCCAGAAAAAGACAGAGAGAGTGAGAGAAAAGAGAGAGAGACAAAAAAAGCCCCCGGGGGACCTAAGCTCAATGGAAAAAATGTGCTTTAATGATTTTTCTATAGTTATACAGGTGCGGTAAAAGAACTTCTTTCAGGAATGATGGGTTTCAGCAAACAAAACATCGAAACTTTCCAAGGGGAAAAAGGATTTATTTAGTCACAATGTGGGAGACAATCCATATCTAAAAAAGGGGGAAGGGGACAAGCATTTGTCTTAAAGATTCCCTTGCTAAATTGGGTTCTTGGGCCCTTTTGGACGGTGTTCTCGTGGATTCTTTTTGTTGTTTAAAGGAAAGTCAGCCCTTTCTGTTTGATTTTTAAGGGGGATGGCTCTGGAGCCAATGCAGGGCAATGGGCCCATTTTGGGGATTGGGTACACGGAACTTTTCGTGTTGCTGCGGGACCTCGGGGCCCCTTTGACTTGTAAAAGGTTCTTTGGGATTTCCTTGATCCATCCGGGAAGTCCAGGCTCCTTTCGTGTTTGATGTGAAAAAGGGAAATTGCTTGCCCCAATGCGGGGGAATCGGACCTCATCGCCGGGGGGGGTAGTCTCGCCGTTTACTCAGTTTCGCGGGATGCGGGGTGTTTTCTCGATTTAGAACGTGGGGGCCTTCAAAATTCGAGTTTGTTCAGCAAAATAGGATTATGTCTAGTTGCGGGGGACCTCGAGATTTCACGAGGCTAGGCAGGGAAATCTGGAAAACTCATTAAGTGAGACTTGAGACCCAATGCCCCTTTCTGTTCCCACAGGATTGTCGGATTCCTCTAAATTTTTAAAAAAAGTCAGGCTTGTTGTCCTTTGGGACGCATTGATCCCACTTCTCTGGAAATTTAAAGGGGATGTGAGACCCCTGTGTATGAGTCGGGGAGCTAGCGCTTACTCATGTCTCCCGGGGGGTTCACCCATCTTTTCATTTTGTAGATGAAAGACACCCTGCATTCAATCATGGAGGGAAACCCGGGTTTTTTCGATCACGGCATTGGGGTTCATTCCACTTGGGCGGGAAATCGGGTCCTTGAGATACCCATATCTAAGAGAGGCCCTCCTTTTCGGTTACTTGTGGAACGTTCTTTTCTCTTGAGTCAAAATGGGGAAACGCTCCACTCGGATGATTTGGATTTCCCCCTGGCTTTTATTGTTTTGGGAGCTGAACTTGGTTTTTCCTCTGGCCCTTATTTTACTTATCTATATAACCAAAAATATCTTTATGTTAGATTTTATAGATATTAAACATATTTATCAAATCATATTATATTGACTTTTTCCATTCCAGTCCAAATATATACTTAATTCTTTTAAGAGCCCCAAATTCTTTGCTTTCTGCAAGAAAATCCCATGAAGAGAACAAAAATTCGGCAATAAATGTTTAAAATCAATTAATTTTTTAAATGACCCACCATCAAAAAATTTAACTACGTGTTCAGCACAACTCCAAAAGCTGGGTCACTCAGACTCAAAAAACCCTCCGATCAGGAATATATATTTTATAAAAAGTAGAATATTTTTTAAATAGAGTTATCTAAAGTTTTAAACACCTTTTTAAATTTTTATTTATATATATAATATATAATTATATAATATAATTAAAGAGTTCCCCTTTTTTTGGACAATCGATCGTACCCAAACAAGCATAAAAAAAGATTATAAAATGTTCAGATCAAGAAAAGTCTCTATAAATTAAAAAAATAATTTATAGAAATCAAATTCCCCAATTTAAAAAAATTTCCCCCAACTTGAACCCCCTTCAGTTCGTGAAATGTTTTGAAACCTAATAGACCCCATTAAGTTCACACTATCTAAAAACAAAACAAAATTTGAAACTTGAAAATTTTTTAGATACATTGATTAAGAGGGAAGAAGCATACTGATCCCCTTTAAAAAAATTAATGAACTTTTCTTTTGGTTCCAACAAAGAGATTTTGGTGTTGCGATGTTGGCAGAGGAGAAGATATAAAACAGCCGGGCAGGGCTAGCAAGAAAATTTTGAGATATTTGTAATTTTTTAATTGAACTTTTTGAAAATTTTTAATCATTTAATTTAAGTTTAAATAATGTTTTGTCTGTGGCCGAAAAGGGAAAGGGGCTAGAATTACCTTTAAAGGGCAAAAATTTACATCTTAATAAGAGGCATGGGGGCTGAATCAATTGGAATTTTTTTTCCTTGTTTGCTGCTCATTTAACTTTTTCTTTGCCGGACCCATATTTATATTAAAAACTGCTTTATGAGGAAACAAGGATTATGTTCAACTACTGTTTAAAGGGAAACCCCCATTCATTGGCATGAAACTCAGAGTCCTGAAATTTAAAGATGTATGAAGTAAAGTAGAAACAATAGTGGAGTGCAGCCTTTTAAGCTCTAGATGAGTGCTTACGTCTTTAAGACTCCCCAAATGTTCAAGAGTCACTTCGATAGACAGTTATACCCTGTCAGTTCGTTGGACACCATTTTGGGGCTTTTTGAGGACCGGAATTGTTGGTCCGGAGATAGCGGTTCCGAAAATTAAAGGAGACAAGGAGGCATGATTTCATCTTGGTATTACACCAAAGGACCAAATATTGTCCTTGACACAGGCTTGCATCAACTCACACAAGGTAACAGGCACCTCTTGTTGGGTTTTACAAGCCCGGAGCAGTGAAAAATGCGCACCGAGGGTCACCCCCCCGAACGCTCCAGAACGAGTCAGCAGAAAACATAAGAGAGAGAGAGAGGCAAGAGAGAGACCAAAAAAAAGTCGACGCGGGACCTAAGCTCTAATGGAAACAAAGGTGCTTTAAATGATTTTTCTATGAGTATATACAGGGCACTGCAGGTACAAGAAAACTTCTTTCAGGAATGATAGAGTTCAGCAAACCAAACATACTGCAACTTGGTTCCCAAGGGAACAAGGAAGTAAATTGTTAGTCACAAGGTCAGGAAGTAGACAATAAGCCATATCAATCAGAAGAAAGGGGAAGGGGACTAAGCAGTTTTGTCTTAAAAGAGTTGCTCTGCTGAAACTTGGTGTTCCTCCTCTGACTTTGGAACGGATGTTCTCGTGGATTCTCTGTTGTTGTTTTTAAAGGAAGTCAAGCCACTTCTCGTGTTTGATGGGGTAATGTGGGATGGCTCTGGAGCCAATGCACGGGCAAATCGGGGCCTCATCTTGAGTGGATTATGGGTACACGGATCTCTTTGTGTTGCTGCGGTGACCTCAAGGGCCCCTTTTAGACTTGTGACCAGTGTTCTTTGGGATTATCTCTTTTCCATCCAGGAAGTCCAGGCTCTTTCGTGTTTGATGTGGAACAAGGAATTGCTCTGCACCCAATGCCAGGGGAATCGGACATCATCAGCGGCGAAATAGGGGGAAGTTCTCGCCGTTTTTCTCCGAGTTTGCGTAATTTCATGACGGGGATGCAGGGGTGTATTCTCGAGTTAGAACTTGGGGGCCCTTCAAAATTCGAGTTTGTTCAGCCGAAGTCAGGACTCATGTCTAGTTGCGAGGGGACTCCTCGAGATTCTCTATCGAGGCTTTGGCAGGGCAATTGGATGCCATTTTAGGTGAGACTTGAGACCCAGGGTCCCTTTCTCAGTTCCCACAGTGATTGTCGGATTCCTCTCAATTTTTTAAGAGAGCGTCAGGCTTGTTGTCCTTTGGACGCATTGAACTCCAAGTTCCTCTCGAAATTTCAAGGGGGATGTGAGGCCTCCTGTCGAGATGAGGCGGGGAACTAGCGCTTTCTCTAAAGGTCTCCACAGGGGATTCACCATCTCTTCATCTTGGGAGAATTGAAAGACTAGCGTGCATTCAAGTCACTGGAGGGAAATAAGCCGGGATATTTTCGAGTCACACGGCATCACGGTCGTGCATCATTCCACTTGAGCAGGAAACTCAGGGTCTGACTCTCAGATATCTATAGCTAAGAGAGGCCCGTCTTGTTCAGGTGCTTGTGGAAAGTTGCCAATCCTCTTGAGTCAAAAATAGGGAATCAGGCTCTCGATATATCGAGATGATTTTGGGGTTCCCTGGTCGGGGCTTTTCTTGATTTGGTGTGCTGAACTTGGTGTGTTCCTCTGGACTCTATATATCTTATACTTATCAATAGCAATACAAGTAATATCTTGTATGTTAGCCTTTTTATAGATCATTGAACATATTTATCAAATCATATTATATGGTACATACGTCCATTTCAGGTCCAAATGTATACCTATAGTATTCATTAACAGAGCTCAAAATCATCTTTAGCTCTTCTGCCAAGAAATGTTGCTCCTGTGTAAGAGTAAACCGAATATGTTCAGCCAATTAATGCTTTAAAATCATAATTCCATTTGGAAAAGACCCAGCAATCTCAACCCCATTCTCTACTACTTAGTTCAGACAACTCACAACAAGCTGATGTCACATCATGAATCTCAAGAGACACTCTCAGATTATACAGAGAAATATATCATTTTATCAAAATCGATAATTCTTTTTACAAAATAGAGCTTAAATGGCTAAAAGTTTTCATTCACCTATATATTTAATATTTTTATATCATATTATATATTATATTCATATATATTATGTGTATAATTATATTCATATATATATATATATATAAAGAGTTCCTTTTTTGGACAATCGAGTACACTAACATCACAAACAAAGGCATAACAAAATTAATTATATAATGTTTCATGAACTCAAGAAATGTCGTTCGTACTAATTACACAATATTTATTGAAATCACATTCACAATTAAATAACTACGATTTATCACCCAACCTTTGAAACACCAGTTAGTTGTGAAATGCTGAAACAAATAGAGCCCATTGTACTCGACACTATCTTAACCCCACAATAACATACATGAAAATTAGGTAATTATTTAGTATCATTGATTAGAGTATGGGAAGAAGCGTGTTCACTAGTCTAGCTTACAAAAATAATCGTAACTTATCAGTAGGGTTACAACAAAGAGATTTCTAGGTGCTTGCCGACGTTTTGGCAGAGGAGGAGGATATGTGGACACAGCCGGCGGGCAGGTGTTGTAGCAACGCCACTGTTGCGCTATTTGTAAGTTTTATTGAGAGTTTTGTAAAGTTGAACCATATAATTTATAAGTTTTATTTAATGTTCTGTCTGTTGCTGCATAATAGGAAGGGCTAGAATATACCTTAAACGGCAGAATTACAGCCTTAGATCAATGGAATATCCTTTCCTTGTTTGCTGCTCATTTAACATTTCTTTGACCCTACCCATATTTAAATCAAAACTTCATTTATGAGGAAACTAAGGATTATGTTCAACACTGTTTGAAGGCAAGCCTCCTATTCATTGGCGTGAAACCAGAAGTCCTGAAATGGTAAGAAGTTGTGAAGTCAAGTATAAAAATAATGGGCTGGCAGCCTTTGAAGCCAATCCTTAGTATTTACAGACCTCAATATGTCCCCATAGTCACTCTACCGATAGATCACGTTATACCAGTGTCAATGTTCTTTGCCCACATTTTCTGGGTCCTTTAATGGACCGAACTGGTGGTACTGACTTAGCGATCAGGAAAGTAAAAGAGACCAAGGATGCGGATATCCCTTGTTTACACAAAGGACCAATATTTTCCTTTTAAAACAGGGTTTCATCCCCACCAATGTACCAGGCCCCTTGTGTGGGTCTTACAACTGGACAGAAAAAAAGGGGGCACGACGGGCTCGACCTCCCAAAAATTTACCAAAAAGACGATAGAGTGAGGGGAAAAAGAGAGAGAACGAAAAAAGACCCCCGGGAAACCCAAGCTCTAGGGAAAAAAATGTGATTTAAAGATTTTTCTAGGTATAACAGGCGCGGTACAAGAAACTTTATTCGGAAAGATGAGTTTAGGAAAAACCCAAACTACGCACTGTTCCCCAAGGGGAAAAAGGAGTAATTTAGTCACAAGGTCAGGGGACATCCTACTCAAGAAAGGGGAAGGGGCTAAGCAGTGTTGTCTTAAAGGTTGCCCGCTGAACTTGGTGTTCCCCTTTACTTGACGGGTTTTTTTCGTGGGTTCTCTGGGTTTTTTAAAGGAAGTCAAGCCACTTCTCATGTTGATGTGTA
>JAJLRB010000477.1:0-41217 GCA_020976825.1 Odocoileus hemionus | reverse complement strand
AACTTTTTAAAAAAAAAGTGAAGGATGTTTACATGTGGAGAAAAAAGCTTTTTAAAAAGGGACTCCCCAAAGAAAGCTTTTTAAAAGTTTCCCAAAAATTTTTCCCGGCTGCCACGGGAATGACTGGGCCAAAGACAGTAAATTGAAATTTGTTTTAAAGGAAAAACCTATTCCAAGAAACCAAAGGGGGGACCCCCCAGGCCCCCTACAACAAAAAGGGGGGGGCAAAATTCTTTTTTTTCCCTAAACCCCCTCAACGTCCGGTGCTTTTTAAATTTTTCCCCAGCCCTAAATGTTTTTTTCCTTTTCCATTAAGCAGTCCCTTCTAGAGTACATACTGGGTTTTTTGGGACCCCTCCCCCCTAAACCTTCAGGTTTTTTTACAGGGGGGATCAAATTTGGCTTTTAAAGGAATTATGTTGGCGGGGAATTTTGATTCAAATTATAAAGGAGAAATTCAATTTGATGTCAACTCAGGATTCTTGGCATTCAAAAGGGGGAAAACATTTCTAAATTACTTTTTTCCTTAACTTTCCATTAATCCTTATAATGTAGGGAGGGGGGCAGATTTGGTAATAAGATCAAAAAAATCCTTATAGACTATTGTTATTTAAATTGTCCCCCAAATTAAAATAAAATTTAATGGTAAAATATTTTCGGGACCCTCGCAATGGGCTAAAATTTTTCATTTCGATATTTTTGGCCCAAACCTGACCCCCAAAAAGGTTTTTTCTTGCCAATTTCAGGGGAAATTTTTCAAGCAAAAGACAATAAAATTTTGAAAATATTAAATTACACATATGATAGACCCAAAAGGCCAAAATAAAACAAAATTTAAAACCCTTTTGTGATGATGCACCCTTAAATTTTGGAGGGACTTTTTATGCAAAGCAAAATCGATTAAAATTCCACATTTTTCCCCAGGGGGCCCAAAAGCTCATTTTACAAACAAAAAATTATTAAAATAACAGAGAAAAATTTATGGCCTATTTAGCAAAGCAAGCCCCTTTTTGAAAGAAAAATTCAAATATAAAGAAAATATAAAAAACAATTAAAAAAGGAAACATATGAAGAAACTTGCCTTTTTGGAACCCTTTTTATTTTTGTTTTACAAAGGAATATTAAAAATGGTTTTTCTTAAAAGAATTTTTTAAAAAATTTAAAACTTTTTGAACCTGGGGCTGCATTGTAACCAGGGATCCCATTACTATTCCTCAAAATTGGCAATTTATTGGATTACAAGATTGATTTTTTTTTTTGCCTTTACCCTTTGCCCCCGGGAGAGACTTTTCTCTTCCCCCTTTTTTTAACTTATCGTGCCTCAAAAAAGATTTAGAGATATTTTACCAAATTTGCAAAAAGTCCTGCTACTGCTGCTGTAAGCCCTTCAGTGTGTTTTCTCTATGCACCCCATAGATGTCAGCCCCCCGGCCCCTTTCCCCTGAGATTCTCCAGCAAGGTATAAAAGGTTCCATTTCCCCTCTCCTTTTTGCCAAGATTTGTAAAAAAATTTTCACCCAAGTTTTAAGCCCTATGTGAAAAAAATTTTGTTCATGAATTTCTTAATAAAAAACTATAGCTAAAGAAGGAGAAAGGATATTTTTGCATGAATGGCTATGTATTTTTAGATCAAAAAAAACGGGTGAAAATAAAATTTTATTGAAATTGCAAAAACCGGTTTGGGAAGTGTGTAAAGAAAGGTAAAAATTTTTTTAAAAAAATTTTTATTTTATTTTTGAACTGTTTCCCTGGGAAAAAATGGCCTGAAAAAACCAATTAATTTTCAGCCCGGGGTAGCACCCCCTTATCTGGATCCAAAAAATGGCAAAAATTGGGGGACCCCAAATAAAAAAAAAAAAAAAAAAAAAGCTATTTTTAAATTTATAAGGGAACTTGTCTATGTATCAAAAATTGCTTGTTTTTTAATGTATGTTTTTTTTTAGATGTGTGGAGTTAATGGCACTATTTGGTTTAAGCCTTTCATGAATGAAGGGGTTCAAAATTGGGGGATAAGTTTATTTATTTTGAATGTGTTTCAAAGTAATTTTTTTAAATTTTTTTGTAGGGAAGTCTTAAGTCTCAAAATTTTATTTTCATTTTTTGCCTTTTTTTGGGGGAAAATAAATTGTCAAAAAAAAAGGTAACCAATATATATATGATACATATATATGATGATATAAGATGAATAATTTAGATAAGTCATTAAAAAATTGATTTTTCGATAAAATGGAACTATTCTCGATAATCTGGATTACCTGATTAATACTTTTCTGAGTTGTGCTACTTAATAGTAGAAGCTTGATGAAGCATGGGTCATTTCGAAATGAATTAGGATTTCAAAGCTATTAACTGCTGACCTGTTGGCTTACTCTGAAAAGGGCGATGTATCTTGGCCGAAGAGACTGAGAGAGATTATGAGCTGGTTTAATAAATATAGATAAATATTTCTACTGAAATGGATCATATACTACATAATAAATAATTTGCTAATATTTAGGTTCACTGAGCTATGTAAATGGCTGAAACATACAAGGATGATCATGTGTTGATTAGAGAATCTCGTAAAATCTAGTCCGAGGAAACACCACTGGTCATGCACCACCAACGCAAGGAATTTTTCAGGTTCCCCAGAATGACTTACTCGCGATGAGAGATGAGTTCCCTCATCTTGTGACTCAAGAGGAATGCAGAGCTTTCCACAGACACATTATCAACAGGAGGCCTATCGTACGCTATAGGCGCATGTGAGCAGGGGGACCCTGAGTTTGCTGCCCCAAGCAGCGAATGGGTCACCGAGATGCCCATGACTCGAAATAAGGCCGGATTTCCCCTCCACGTGACTTGCTAATGGCAGGGCTAGTCTTTATCTCCCAAGATTGAAGGGATGAGTGAATTCCCCGTGACGATGGAGCTGTGTAGAGAAGAAGTGCCTCTCGTGTCCCCGTCCTCGCTAGACTAGGAGGGACTCACTCATTCCCCTTGAATAATTCGAGATGTGAGGAACTTGGCCAGATTCAATGCATGTCAAATAGGACAGAATCTAAGCCTATGACTCCACTTAAGAGCAAATTGATTGGATTCCAGACAATCACTGTGGAAAATGAGGTACTGCAAGGGGCAACACTGGTGTATCGAGAAGTCCTCTACCTAACAGAGGGCATCCCAATTTCCCCTGCGCAAAGCCTCGATGACAATCTCGACGTTTTCCTCGCAATAACATGATCCTACTATGCTAACAAACTCGCGTTTGAAACCACCAAGTTTTTCCCCCCGACCTCGAAATATACCGCATTCCCTCCCAACTCGAAAAAAGAACTCAGACTACCCTTCGCTGCAAATATCCGATCCCCTCCCATGCAATGCTGATCAATTCCTTAGTTCCCCATCAAACATGAAAGATGACTTCCTGATGAAACTTCAGAGAGCCCCATAACAACTGTCACAAATCTAGCGGGGGGCCCCGTGTACCGCAGCAACAAGAAAAAGGGTTGTGTTCCCCAATCGATCGAGATGAGTCCCGAAACCCCCGAGAGTCCCCAGGCCACCCGAATTCCACATCAAAACGGGGAAATGGCTTGACTTCCCTTTTTTTTAAAAACAGGTATCCCGAGAACACCCTCGAAGTCCAGGGAACCCAAGTTCAGCAGAGCATCCTTTAAGACAAAATGTTAGTCCCTTTTCCCTTTTTTGAGATTGGGGTTGTTCTGACCTTTGGGACTGATTATCCTTGTTCCTTGGGGAAATTTTGCAGTTTTTTTGGTTGTGAACTCTTTCATTCCCCCCAAAAAGTTTCTTTACTGAGCCTGTATTAAACCCTAGAAAAAACATTAAAACACCTTTTCCCTTGGCTTGGTCCCCGGTCTTTTTTTGTCTCACTCTCTTTTTTCTCTCTCTCTCTTCTTTTTCTGGCTGACTCTCTGGAGCCTGGAGACCTCTTTTTATTTTTTTGCCCCGGGCTTCTAAGGGCCCCCCCGAGAGGGGCCCCGGGGTCCTTGGGGAGTGATGCACGCCCCCCTTTTCCAAAAGGGACAATTGGTCCTCTTGTAAAAAGAAGCGATATCAGCCTCCTTCTTCTTTTACTTTTGATCCCAACCCGGGCCAAAGGTTCCGGTCCAATAAATGGGCCCCAGAAAGTGGCCAAAGAAAAGGGGGCAATGGGATACGTGGTTATCGGGTGGAGGGATATGGACTGTTGTGGATTTAATATAAAGGGATGGGTTAAAAGGCTGGCCGCCCATTAATTTTTTTTGCCCACCCCCTTCTTTACTTTTTTTAGGGATTCTGGTTTCAGCCAGTGAATTTGAGGCTTTGCCTTCAAAAAAAGTGTGAGTTATCCTTAGTTTCCCGAAAATGCAGTTTTGACTTTTTAAAATTTGGGTCCGGGCAAAGAAAATGTTAAATGAGAAACCCCAAAAAAAAAGAAATTTTATTCCGTGGATTCGAGCCCCAAGGGTTTATTAAGCTTTTAATTTTTTTTTTGCCTTTTAATGTATTTTCTAGCCCCTTTAATATTCAGCAAAAGACAAAACACATATTATTACTTAAATTAAATATTCAATTTACAAAAAAGGCCAATTTAAAAAAATACAAAAATTATAAAAAATTTTCTTGCAGCCCTGCCCTGGCTGCTCAAAATTTGCAAATTGATAAACATGCAATATGAAGAAAAATAAAAATTGCTTTTTTTATCTACACTGCTTGACCCCAGTTTCGCAACTTCAAATGTCTCTTTGTTGAAAAACTAATTGAAAAGTTACCTTATTTTGTTTTTTTACACAGGATTTCTTTTTTTTTTTTTTTTCTTTTTTATTAGTTGGAGGCTAATTTACTTTACATCATTACAGTAGTTTTTGTTATACATTGGCGGAACATATGAATTAGCCATGGATTTACAGTATCTTCCCCATCCCAGTCTCCCTCCCACCTCCCTCTCCACCCGATCCCTCTGGGTCTCTCCCAAGTGCACCAGGCCCAAGCACTTTTTGCCACTTAGGGACACTCAAGCCAAGCACTTTGTCATCATAATGTTATCCCAACCTGGAGAGGGTTATCTTCCCTCCCGTTTCGGCCCCCCGTCCGCCCACGTCCCCCCCCCCCTCGTCCCCCGTCCCCCGTTCCGTTTTTTTTTTCTTTTTTTTTTTTTTTTTTTTTTTTTCTGTCTTATTTATTTTTTCTTCTTTTTTTATTTTTTTTTTTTATTTTTTTTTTTTTTTTGCGGTTTTCACCCTAAAAAAAAGTTACCTTAATTTTTAAGCTAGACTAAAGCTGCTATTTCCAAACTGTAATCGGAAAGAAGATAGAAAAAAAACAGCTAGATAAATTACATGCTTATGAAATGCATAATCATAAAATGTCAACGCGCTATAGCTGCAAATTTTTTCAGACTAAAATTATTTTGATTATATAAAGGCTTGTCCAACCTAGATCAAAAACTAAAAAGATGCCAATACACAAGCTGAATTCAATTGCTACCAAACTTTTTAAAAAGGAGAAGATTGAAGGTGCTAAGTGGAGATAAAAAGCGTTTACAAAAAAAAATGGGACTGCCCTAAGGGAAAGCTAATAAATTTTTTTTTAAAATGCTTCCAAAACAGTTTCACGTTGCTGCCACAGAGGAATGCACTGGGCCAAACAAAAAAAGAAGACAGTTAAGTAGGTCAAGTTAGTTTTTTTTAGTGTCTCAGTAGTAAATTGATGAAATTTGATATTTGAAAAGAAAGAAAAAACTATTCCAAGAAAAACTCCAAAGAAGGGAGGGGGGACCCTCCCGGTCCCCTCCCCCTACCCCCCCCCTACCAACATAGAAAGGGGACGGGCAACTTTCTATGTTTTCCCTTCAAACCCTCTACGCTCTCTGCAGTGCTCTCTTTAATATTATACCAGCCATAAATTGAATTTTTCCTTTTACCATTAAGCGTCCCCTTCTAGAGTACATACTGGGGAGTTATTTTTTGGACCACCCTACCCCCTCAAAAACCATTTCAGGCCTATTTTTTTTTACAGGGCCTTGATCTAATTTTATTTGGGCTTATTTTTCTAAAGGAATTACTGTTATCGGCGTGTAATATACATTGATTCCAAATTCTAAAGGTAGATAACCTTCCAAATTAATTATCTATGTGTCACTGCACAGATATTTCTCAATGGCAATTTTCAAAAAGAGGGATGGGACCAACCATTATTGCCTCCAATTACTTTCTTTTTGCTTTCACAAAACTGTCCCATTTAAACTGTTGCTCGTACAAAATGGTACCGGAGAGGCAACGAAAATTTGGTATAACAGTGATTTCAAAAAAAACAATCCTTTATAAGAAATTTCCAATTTGTTAATTTTAAAATATGACCGAACCAAAAATAATGTACAATCCAAAAATTAAATGGTTAAAACAAAAATATTTTTCTGGAGACCCCCATCAGCCACTGGGTACTAATACTTAATAAACATTTTCCACACTATTAATTATAAAATTTTGGCCCAAAATTTCCCCTGGGAACCTATACTAAAAAAAGGTTCTCCCTTGTCCCCAAAAATTTGCCGGAATTTTTTCCCCCTCCAAAGCAAAAAAGTAAAACAAGAAATTTTTTTATCAAAAAAAATAAAATATATCTAAATCTTACACATAATGTAAAAAAATAAGAAACCCCCCGATATGGTGCCCCCCCCACACCTAGCAAAACCATTTTAAGAAAAACCCCTTAAAATCTTGAATAAATGCCACCCCTTTAATTCCCTCCCACTAAGAGGGAAGGGGAAACTATACTTATCGCTATAGGCCAAACTCCCAGTAAAGATAATACAATAATTCCCCACTATTTTTTTCCCTAGGGGCCCAAAATTGGCCCACCCTTTTAATTGATAACAAAAACAAAACAGCCTAAATTAAACATTAAACTGCAAGAAGAAAACAAAGTTTTTAATGAAAGACCCCTAATTTTTAGGAAACAAAAAAGGCAAAAATGCCCCGCCCCCCTTATGAAAAAAAGGAAAAAAAAATTACAAGCTAACAAGAAAAACATTATAAGAACCCAACAACAATTAAAAAAAGGAAACCCCAAAATTAAAATAAAATATAGGCTCCCCCCCTTTTTGTGAAAAACTCCACTTTCCCCCCCCCTATTTTTTTGTTTAAAACAAAAGAAATATTTACAAAATGAGTGTTCCCTCCTTCTTTAAACAATAAATTTTTTGAAAAAAAGTTTTATTTTTATAACCTTTTTTTTTTTTTTTTTTGGAAACCCCTGGGGAAATAGTTTAAATACTTTTTATGCCCCCTGGGCTGCAAATTGGAGTAAAAAACCAAGTAGGAATCCACTCCCATTAACTATTTTTCCTACAAAAATTTGGGGCCACAATTTATAATTACGGATTCCACACAAAAAATTTGATTTATTTTTAAAATAATGCCTTTTTTTATACAATACCATTTAGAACCCCCCGGGAGAAGACTACCTTATCCTCTTCGTTTCCATTTTCTTAATCATATCCGTTCCACATAAAAATGATTTCAGTAGACTATGTTTACCACAAGGTATGCCTTAAAAGTCCTCAAAGCTGCTGCTAAAGTCACTTCAGTCGAGTCCAGCTCTATTTCAACCCCATAGTATGGTCATCCCACCAGGCTCAACTATCCGCCAGAGATTCTCCAGACGAAAGTACTGAAAGAGGTTCCATTGGCCCTCGTGTCCATATTTAGTCCAAGTATTGTGTCAAAAATTTTCGATGCCAAGGTTTAATGTTTCCCTATGTGACAAAAAAATTCGATCTTGCCATATATCATTAATAATTATAATATACTATAGCTACAAGGACGATGGAGAAAGGATATTTTTGACACTGAATGGCTATTGATATTCTTTAGATCCAATTTGAAAACTGGTGTTGATGAAAATTAAAATTTTAATTGAAATTGCAACAAACCGGCCACTTGATGGGTAGTGTTAGTAAGGAAAGGTGAACTTTGAACCAAAAATATATATTTTATATTTAATTTTTATTATATATTATTATTATATATTTATATATTTATATTTGGAACTTCATTTCTGCCTGGGAAACAAAATAGGCCTAAGAAAAAAAAAAAAAAAAAAAAACAAAAAAAAAGAAAAAAAAAAAAAAAAAAAAAAAAAAAACAAAAAAAAAAAACCTCTTAAGTTAACTCTTATCATGGCCTGGCCATACCAATACGTACATCTACGCCGGCTAGCCCACTCTATCTATCTAGGACTCCAGAAATGAGCCAAAAATTGTGGAGCCTAAAATAAAAGAAATTAAAAACAAAAAAAAAAAAAAACTAAAAAAAAAACACAAAAAAATAAAAAAAATACCAAATAAAAAAAAACAAATACAAACAAAAATACAACAAAACAAAAAAAAAAAAAAAAAACCAATAAATCAAAAAAAATAATAAACTAAAAATAATAAAATAAAAAAAATTATAAAATAAAACATCAAAAAAAAAAAAAATAAAAAAAAATTATTAAAAACATACAAATAATTATACAACACAAAAAAAAAAAATAAAAATACAAAAAAAATAAACCAAAAACTATTTAAATTCATAAGGGGAACTATGTCTAATTTATTCAAAAATAACTATGTAGTCACAATTGTATGTTTTCGTATTTAATAGATTAGTGTTGGAGTTAATAGGCACTATTAATGGTTTATAGCTCCTTACATGAAGAGTAAGGGTGTTCAAAGTTGGGTATGAATAAGTTTAGAGTTATCTAAGTGAATGTGATATATCAATGTAAATTATTTCTTAGGTCTAGTAGGGAACATGTCTTAAGTCCAATCAACATTGTATACCATGGACAATATGGTCAATCATTTGTTTGTGGGTAAGAATACGGTCGTCAAAAAAAATTAGGTGGGTAAGCGCAGAAGTTATTATATAAAATGATAGAATATATATAAAAACCAGATATAAATAAAATATGATGAATAATTTTAGATAAGGTTTTATACTTTAATAAAAAACAAATTGTAATTTTTGATAAGAATGATCTATGCTCTATAATCTGGACCTGGTCCCTGTTGGATTAGAATGACTTATAGTTGCTGGAGTAGTGCTGAACTTAGTAGTAGAAGCTTGTTGAATGGCTGGGACATATTCAAAATGGAATTATAGATTACAAAGCGTTTAGAAGACAGCTGAACATTGCGTACTCTTACAAGAGGGATATATCTTGCATGAAAAGAGGAGTGAAGAGATTTTGAGCTGTTATGGTAAATGAAATTATAAAAATATAAATTTTTTGTGTACTGGAAAGGATGCATATACAATATAATATGATTTGATACATATGTTCAATGATCTATAAAATGCTTACATACAAGATTATATCATGTCTTGTTTATAGAAAAATTAAAATATAGTCCCAGAGGAAGCACCACGTTCAGCACACCAACTCAAGGAATGTTTCAGGTTCCCCCAAATCATCTCGAGATGACGAGACTGATTTCCCTATTTTTGACTCAAGAGGAATGCAACTTTCCCACAAAACACCTCAACAGGAAGGCCTCTCTTAGCTATAGGTATGTGAGAGGGACCCTGAGTTTGCTGCCCCAAGCGGAATGGACACCGAGATGCACCTTGACGTCGAAATAAGGCCGGATTTCCCTCCAGTGACTTGAATGCAGGCTAGTCTTTCATCTCCCAAGATGAAGGATGAGTGAATCCCCTTGGAAGACTTTAGAGAAAGCCCTAGTTCCCCCCTCATCTAGACAGGAGGCATCACACATCCCCTTGAAAAATTCGAGAAGAAACTTGCAGTTCAATGCCCCTGTCAAAAGACAACAAGCCTCGACTCCTCTTCAAAAATTGATAGGATAATCCGACGTCAATCACTGTGGGAACTGAAAGGGACAACTGGTCTCAACTCTCACCTAAAGAGGCAATCCCAGGATTTCCCTGCCCAAGCCTTCGATGAGAATCCTCGAGAGGAGTCCCTCGCAACTAGACATGATTCCTGACTTTGCTGAACAAAACTCGAGTTTTGAAGGAGCCAATCCAAGTCCACTAAACCTTTCGAGAATAATTACCCCAGTATCCCACCGTAACTCTACAAAAAAACACGAGACATTCCGCCACGCGTGCCCAGATTATGCCCGATTACCACTGCATTGCATGCAGAAAAATTCCGTGTACCCCCATCATGGGCAACAAGAGAGAATTCTGGTACCTATCCTGGACGGAACTTCCGAGAAGTCACCAAGAACACTGTCAGCACAAAGTCTAGCGGCGACCCTGATGGTCACTTCGAGCCCCCAGCAACAAAGATGGGCCTCCTGCTTGTTCCGCCAAATCGACACGGCATATGCAGCTCCAGACATCGCGCACCTGCGAGCCTGCAGTGACGCGAGCGCCAGAGGACCCAACCCGAATTCGCACATCAAACTCATCGGAAGTGCGCCCTTGACTTCCTCTTAAACTAACCCAGATGGTAATTATCCCGAGAACACCTAGTCCGAACAATCCCAGAGGAAAACACTCAAGATATCATGGCCAGCCCCCAGCATCGCCCTATTAAGAACAAAACTTCCCCTTAGTCCCCCCCTTGCGCCCCTTCTTGAGATATGATACTTGCCCTCTCCTGGACCTTAGGCGGGGGACTAGCCATTAGCTCCATTGATTCCCTTGAGTAATCCTTTGCCTGTTTTGTTTGGCCCCTTTGCTGAACTCTTTATTCGCATTTACCCTCAAAGAAGTTTCTTATGTACATGCCAGCCTGTAGTATACACATAGAAAAATCATTAAAGCGCATCCTTAATGCTCCATTTAGATGCTTAGGTCCCCTACCTCAGGTCTTTTTTTTGCTCCCTCACTCTCTACTTTTCCTCTCTCTCACCTCTCTATCTTTTTCTGGCCCTTGACGGGGGGGGAGGCGGGACATGGCAGGGCCTGTGGAGACCTCCGTCGCATGCTCATCTAAATGTTTCCATGCACCCGTTTTCTTCTAAGAACCCCCTCAATCCGCAGAGGGCGCCCCTCTGATAATACGGTACCTTCCGTCGTTGAGTACTGAATGCAACGCTCCCTATGTGTCAAGCGACAATATTTGGTTCCTCTGTGTAAGCGGCCAAAGCCCCTCGATATCAGCACTCCTATCATCTTCAATATATTTACTATTTCTTGCATCGCCCAACACCGGACCTACCACATCCTGATCCAGTTGAGTCCAAATAATGGACACCAGCAACAAATGTTGCGCCAACATAGAACAGCAAGACGGGGGTGGGCGGGCGCGGCGGTATTAGTACGCCATCTGTTATCGGGGTGCCGAGGGACATACATGGACCTTGTTGTGGTGGAACTGCGTAAATACTAAGGCCAGTGGGGTCTTAAGAAGCGCTGGCCAGCTCCCATTGAGAGAGGGGGTAACTTGCTTTGTCCCCACCACCCTTACTTATACAAGTCAGAGGAATTACTTGCCGCTATTCCACGACCCATGTGTAGAATAGAGGCTATAGCCCTACTCAAACAGTAGGTTAGAAGCATCATCCTTTTAGTTTCACTGACAAAAGCCCCCAGTAGCTAATTTGACTAGTTATAAATTATGGCTCCTCTTGCAAAAGAAAATGCATAAAATGAGCCAGCCCAAAACAAATGAAAATATGTAGTCCCAGTGCCCGATCTCAAGCCAGTTGAGAGCCATAATGCGCTACTGTATATTAAAGCCATAGTAATTCTGCCAATTATTAATGTATTAATTCTAGCCCTTCCAATATTCCAGCCACAGACAAAACACATATATCTATATACATCATAAATTAAAATGATGTCAAACTTATACAAAAGGCTACAATTACAAAACAAGACCAAGAACTACTATACAAAAATATTTTCTTGCCTAGCCTCCTGCTCTCTGGCATGCCCCTAACCAAATATCTTCTATCCTACTGCCCCACCAAAGCGTGCCAACTCCCCCGAACTGTACTCAAATCGTCCTGCGAAGGGGGAGGCATTAACTATATGAAAAAGCTTATAACCTTAATTTTTTTTTTTTTAACTACACAGCTAATATCTAATTATTTTTTTTTTTTAATTTTTTATTAGTTGGAGGCTAATTACTTTACATCATTACAGTAGTTTTTGTTATACATTGATATGAATTAGCCCTGGATTTACATGTATTCCCCATCCCAGTCCCCCTTTCCCACCTCCCCTCTCCACCCGATCCCTCTGGGATCGACATTAATTCTATTTTTTTTTCTTTTTTTTTTTTTTTTTTTTTTTTTTTTATACAGTGGACCAGGCAGCCTGCCGCCTAGCACTTGTCTCATGTACCCGCAACACTGAGCTGGTTATCCGTTTATTACCCTAAAAAGTTTACCTTAATTTTTAAGCTAATAGACTAGAAGCTGCTATTTTCCCATAATGTAATCGCCAGAAGAAAAATAAAAAAAATACAGCTCGATAATAATTTACTTGCCGTATGAATAATGCTTTCATATCAGAAATGTCAAAGCGCTATAGCTGCAAATTTTCAGACTAAGAAAGATTAACTTTTGATTAATATAAAGGCTTGTCACAAAAACCTAGGATCAAAAACTTAAAAGTATCAAGCCCAATGTCCAAAATACAAGCTGAATCAATGCTACCAAACTTATTAAAAAGAGCAAGTGAAAGGATGCCTTTACATTGTGTGAGATAAAAAGCGTTTAAAAAGGGAACTGCCCTAAGAAAAGCTAATAAAATGCCTTCAAAAGTTTTCCCCGTGCAATGCCACAGAGGAATGCACTGGCGCCAAAGACAGTAAATTGAAATTTGATATTGAAGAAAAAACGAAAAACCTATTTCCAAAGAGCATCTCCAAAGAGGGGCGATCTTACTCCCAGTGTCCCCTACAACAAAACAAGGAGTGCAAAATTCTATTTTTTCCTCAAAACCCTTCAACGACTCCAGCTCGGTGCTACTCATTAATATATACCAGCCCTAAATGATTTTTTATTTTCCTTTACCATTAAGACAGTCCCTTCTAGAGTACATACTGGAGTTTTTTGGACCCCTACCCCCTCTAATACTGTGTCATTCAGCACATTTTACGGGGCTGATCTAATTTGAGCTTTTAAAAGAAATTAACTGTTCGTCGTGGCATTAATTAATGCAAATTATAAAAAAAGGAGAAATTTCAAATTATTGATTTCACAACTCAAGATTTCTATGGCAATTTCAAAATGAGCCTACATAAACATTTGCTCCGATTACTTTCTATGCCTTATCACTTCCCATTAACTCCTCCACGAGCGTGCGGAGAATACGGAGAGGCAGATTTGGTAATTACAGAACGAAAAACAATCCATATAGGGATCAGTCTTGAGGAAGATTTAAAATATTGTCCAAACCAAAATGAGAAACAGACAAAAATTAATGTGGTAAATTAATTTCAGGACCCCTCAGCAATTGGGTCTTAGATTAACATTTTGTGATTTACAGTTTTGGCCCAAAATCCTTACCCATTACAAAAGGTCTCTAGCCAAAAGTGCAGGAATTTCTCAAGCAAATAAGTAGCAATTCAATGTATGAATGGAAAATATTCAAATCAACACCTATTAAAAGCCCAAACTGCCAACCTATAAACCATTAAAACCTTATGTTATAGATGCCCCCCCCGTAATCTCATAGGTATTCGTAATGGACTTATTTATGCAAGTGCAAACTCAGATATTTTAACATTCCTACATTGTATCCTAAGGGCCAATGCACCATTTCATACAAACAAAAAAAAAATATACGGGGTATTTTATTAAAATAACAGAGAAAATATATGATGCCTAAATAGGACAAAGTCATATGCCCCCTACATGAAAGAAAAAATACAAGCTACTAAAGATAGCATCTAAACTCAGCAGCAATTAAAAATGGAAACATCAATGAAGAATCTTTGTCTTTTTGAACTCTCTCACTTATTTTAGTGTATACAAAGGAAATAATATTACATAAAAGGTGTTCCCTTAACATAAATTTTAAAAATTAATACTATATTTGGAAAGCCTGGGTCTGCAATAACCAGAGATTCCCCCCCATTACTATTTGCCTCAAAAGTGGCACATTATTATTACGGATCACAAGGATTGATATTTTCATATGCCTTTACACCATTTATACGGGAGAGACTAACTTTCTCTCTTCCCTTTCTTAATCTTATCGTGCCTCATAAAAAGATTTCATTGTAGACTATGAATACCTACTCAAGGTATGCTTATAAGTTTCCTGCTACTGCTGCTAGCTTAAAGTCACTTTCAGGGGGGGGGTTTATTTCCGATGTCCTTAGCTCTATGCAACCCCATAGATGTCAGGCCCACCAGCTGCTCCATACTATCCCTGAGATTCCCTTCCAGATCCGAGGGATCTTACTGTAAAGAAATTTTCCATATCGGCCCTCGACCCATATTAGTCCAAGAATTTCCTCAAAAAATATTCAGCCAAGTTTTAAGTCCTTATGTGACAAAAATTTCGATGCATGCAAAAATCATTAATAATATACTATAAGCTACTACAAGTCGTCTAAAGGATCTATTTTATCGACTCGAGGCCGAGCTATGAAAATTCTTTAGGACACCAATGAAAACTTGTGATGAAAATTAAATGATTTAAATTGAAATTGCATTTATCTGTGTGCACTTGATTGGAAATGTAGTAAAGGGAAAGGTGGAATGATACTGGATATATATTATTTTGTATTATATGTTATCATTACAATTATTATATTGGTATATCTTGTATTGTATATTTATAGATATTTTATATATATAATATAATATTATATATATGATATATTTGGAACTCCAGGGCTGCCTGGGAAAACAAAATAGGCCTTGGGGGGGGGGGGGGGGTAAGAAAAAAACCTTAAGTTAACTCTTGTCATGTCCTTTTGGGTCAAACTCAGTATCCCGCCGTCGATCTAGGACTATCGGGGGGGCCTAGCATGAGGCAAAATGTAGGATGCCCAAAATACAAATATAAACAAAAAAAGCCATATATTAAATTTCATTAATGGAGAACTAATTTCTATGTATCCAAAAATTAGCTATGTTTCAATGTATTTTTTTCGTTTTTATATATTGTTAGGAAGTTAATAGGCCACTATATTTGTGTAAGCTCTACATGAAGTGAAGGGTGTTAAAAGTTGGGTATAATGCTGAGAGTGAGATAGGAAGAGTGTAATGTGATTTGCAATGTTAATAATATTCTTCTTAAATTCTTAGTTAGGGACATGTCTTTAAGTCCATCAACATTGTATAAATTACTTTGCTTATCCTTCTTCTTTGGGGTAAGATCGCATTGTCCAAACAAAAAGGTAACCCATTACTTGTATAGTGGATATATATATATATATATATATATAGATCGAGGGGGATGAGGATTTTTTATTTACTATATAGATGAATATTTTTAGATAAGGTTCTATTAAAAAAAAAGCAATTGTAAGGTTTGTATAAAATGATCCTATTCCCTCTATTATTCTGGACTGGTCCCTTGGATGGAGAGTGAACTTCATGTTGCGGATGTTGTTGCTGAACTAAGGTAGTAGAAGCGTTGTTGACTAGCTGGGTCATTTTCAAAAGAATTTAGGATTTCCAATAGCCTTTAATCTGCTGAAAACATTGGGCTGACCTCTTACAAGGGTGATTTATCTTTGCAGTGAAGAGTCTGGAAGAGATTTTTAGCTTTTATGGAATACAAATATATATATTGTCCTGGAATTTGGATGCATATACAAATATAATAATATGATTTGATCTACATCTGTTCCAATGATCTATAATATGCTAAACATACACGAGCGATATAGCATGGTTGTTATTAGGAAAAATAAAATATACTCCAGAGGAACACCACGTGGACTCACACAACCAACTCAAGGAATTGTTTCAGGTTCCCAAATCACGTCTACGAGATGAGAGCTGATACCCTATTTTTGACATCAAAGAGAGGAATGGCTTTATTTTTGTTCTTTCCCAATAGAGTAATAACAACTACATTACCACAGACAGATGTCCTCGCTAATCTAATAGGTATGTGTAGAGGGGGACCCTTGATATGTGCTGCCCCAAGTCTAGAATGGAAACAACCGAGATGCCCAGACTCTAAATTATAAAGGCCGGGATATCCCTCCCGAGGGACTTGAATTGATGGCTTAGACTTTTCATTCTTCCAGGGGAATGAGGGATGAGTGAAATTCCCCTATGATGAAGCGCTGTGTAGCTAGGAAAGCCCTAGTTCCGCCCTCATCTAGACATGGAGGGCCTCACATCCCTTTAAAATTCGAGAGTAACTTGCAGTTCAATGAACCGTCCAAATAGGACAACGAAAAAGCCTGACTCCTCTTATAAAATGATTTGAAGGAATCCACAATCACTCACTGTGGGAACCTGAAGAGCGGACATGGGTTCAGGTCAAACCCACCCTAAAGAAGGCATCCCAATTTCCCTGCCAAAGCCCTCGATTGAAGAATCACGTGGTGTCCCTCGCAACTAGGGACATGAGTCCTTGACTTTTGCTTTGAAACATCAACTCGAGTATGTAAGGAGCCATCCAGCCAATCCTCACTCTAGACTATAAACTCCAGGTTCGCCAACCACGTAACTCCGACAAAAATAACACAGGACGTGTCCGCGCCTCCAGCCAGATGATGAAGCCGAATGTCCCCTGCATTGCATGCAGAGCAATGGAGCCCTGTTCCCCATTCAAACAAGAAAGAATTGTCTGGATCTTCCTGACGGAACGTCAGAGAGTCACCAAGGAACACAGTCACAAGTCTCGCGGGTCCCTGATGTCACCGCCGCAAACAAAAAGGGCTCTGTGTTCGCAAAATCAACTCGAGGAATGCGTCCAGAATCCCCCAGCATTGAGCTCCAGAGCCAACCCAAGTCCACATCAAACCACAGGTAAGTGGCTTTCATTGACTCTCTTTTAAACAACAGGAGTATCCCCGAGTAAGCGCGCGGCGAGACCTCCGATAGTCCGGCGAGAGAACACCAAATTCAGCCAGAGCATCGCTTTAAGGACAAAACTGCTTAGTCCCCGTGTTCCCCTTTCTTGAGATATTGCTTGTCTCCTGACCTTAGTGTAATTACATTTATCCTTGTTACCCGGAAGTTGTAACCGTTCCAGTTTGTTTGGTTTGCTGAAAACTCTATCTAGGAGGGTCCCCACAAAGAAGTTTCCTTGTTTACTGCAGTCCCTGAATTATTTACTCATAAGAAAAAATCATTAAAGCACTTCCTTTGCTCCAATATGAGCTGTAGGTCCCCCGTCTTTTATTGTTCTTCACTCTCTTTTTCTCTCTCTCTTCTATCATCTATCCTTTTTCTGGCTGACTCTCTGGAGCCTGTGATACCCGTCGTCCTCACATTTTTCTGCCCACCGGGCATCTAAGGGGACCCTTCGAGAGGGCGGCCTGGGAACCGATGGTGAGGATAGATGCAAGGGACCCCTCTGTCAAGGAACAAAATTGGGTCCACTGAGTAAGGAAGCGAATTATTCAGCCCTCCTTCTCTCTCTTATACTTTCTGATTCCCCAACACCTACCACAAGTTCGGTGGCGACCAATAATGGACCCCAGCACATGTGAGCCAAAGAACTAGGATACACTTGGTATACGTTGGTATATCGGGGTGGAGGTACCTCATGGGGGACCTGTTGTTAGGACTGTAAAATACTAAGGCATGGGGTGTAAAAGTCTGGCCAGCCCCATTTTTTGTTATTAAAAAAATAAAAAATTTTCTGCTTTTCCCACCACTCTTTACATTTCATGGTACCTTCTGGTATTTCACGCCAGTGAGAATAGAGGCCTTGCCTTCAAACAGTAGTTAGATAGATACATCCGTGATTTTCCTGACTAATTCAGTATTAAACATATAAATTTAGGGCTCCCGGCCAAGAAAATATGTAAAATAAGGCATTGCCACACAAAATGGAAAAAATAATTCCAGTGTGATCTCGAGGCCCATATAGCGCTCATATTAAAGTATCGATAATTACATCCCATTGTAAATGTATAAGGTCGACCCAATTCCAATTATTCAGCAACAGACAAAAACACATATTATATAAACATTATAAAATGAGCGCGCATTTCGAGGCACTTTACCAAAATGGCTCACAAAAATTACACATTACCAATCTATATAAAAAATTGTCTTGCTATCCCTTCCCTGGCTACACCAAATGCTTCTCCACCCCACCGGGGTTCAGTCCAACACACCCAAGTCTCCTTATTTGACAACCAAAATGAAAATTTCCTTAATTTTTTTGTTATTTACACATATATCTTTATTTTGTTTTTTTAATTTTTATTGGGAGGAGTTGGAGGCTAATTACTTTCATCATTACTTACAGTAAGTTTTTGTTTATACATTATATGAATAAGCCCTGGATTTACAATTATTTCCCCTTCCCCATCCACCCTTTCCCCCATACCCCTCACCACATCCATCCCTCTGGGGTCTTTCCAGTGGACCGCCAGCCCTAGCACTATTTTCTCATTACCCAACCTGAGCTGGTTATCCTTTCACCCTAAAAAGTTATACCCTTAATTTTTAAGCTAACTAAGCTGCTATTTCCCAAATTAAACGAGAAGAAATTAAACAAAACATCTAGATAATGTAAACTAGCCTATAAACTCATATCAAAAAATTGTCAAAGCGCTGATAGCAGCAAATTTGGAGCAACTAAGATGTTCTTTTGATTGAATATGAAAGCATGTCACAACCTAGGGATCAGAAAAGCTGTAAATAGATGCAAATACAAGCTGAATCAATGTGCATACAAACTTTTAAAAAGGGAGTAAGTGAGAGGATGCTATACATTGAGGAGATAAAAATCGTTTTTAAAAAAGGGACTCCCAAGAGAAAAGCTAATAATATGCTCCAAAAGAATTATCCCATGCTTCCACAGCGAAATTTGCACTGGTTCCTAGATACAGTAAATTGAAATTTGATTATTGAAGAAAAACCTATTCACCAAGTAACTCCCAAAAGTGGATCCCTCTCCAGGTCCCCTACAACAGAAAAAAAGGGGGAGGGCAAAATCCTATTTTTTTTCCCTCAAAACCCTCACCGTCCATACAGAAGATGCACTCATTAAATATATCCAGGCCTAACTTTTTTTTATTTTTCCTTTATACCATTAAGTCAGTCCCGACTAGAGTACATACTGGATGTTATTTTGGGACAGCGCGGGCGAGAGGCGAGGGCCGCTCGAGCCTTCACGGCAGCTTTTCTACAGGGCTGATCAATGGTATTTGCTTCCTATAGGATTTATTGTTCGGCGTGAACTAAGTGATTTTCAAATTATAAAAGGGAGAAATGTCAAATATAGTTCATACGGGGGGGCAGGAGGCGTGGGCGGGGGGATTCTCTAATCATTTTCAAAAGGGTTGGTTCTAACAATGTTCTCAATTACTTCTTTATGCCTAACACATCCATAAACCTCACTTCTACTAAAGTAGGGAGAGGGCAGATGAAGTGTAAGTACCAGATCAAAAAACAAACCTTATAGACCATCCATTGTTATTTTAAATTGTACCAACCAATATTATTAACCATCAAAATTAATTGGTAAAATATTTTCGCTGACCCGCTCAGCAATGGGGTCTAAATATTATCATTGGGTGGGGTCGATTTACTGTTTGGTGCCCAAATCCCTACCCACCCGACCAGAGTCAAAAGGTCTCTTGCCATTTTTCTTCCAGAGATTCAAAGTTTCTCATGCAAAAGTTTACAAACAAGGGATTTATAAAATATTCACAAATCAACACATATGATAGACCAAAATAGCCAACCTAATCTAGGGTTGAAAACCTTATTGGATAGATCCCCCTTTAATTCTCATTAGGAAGGGTACTTAATTTATGCAATGGCGACAACTCCAGGATATTATTATTCCTAAAAGGGGGGGGGGAAAAAATAAACATTTTCTTCCTAGGGGCCAATGCTTCATTTTTACAAAACAAAACATGTTATTAAAATATACATAGAAAAGATTTTGAGCCTATGTAGGACAAAGCAAATGCCTCCACCCTTATGACAGTAAAATTGTAACACAAGCTAAAGAAAATTAAACACAATAGTGGGGGGGGGGACACAATTACAAAAGTAACAAACCATATTGAGAGATATCTTGCTCTTTTTGGAACTTCTCTTATTGTTTAATACATAAGGGAATATTTACAACTGGTGTATAGTTCTATACAGACAGAATTTTTAATTACAATTTAATTACTTTTTTGACAACTTGGGTGCAATTGTATAACCAGTGATCCCATTTACTATACCTCAAAGATAGAACATTATTATATACGATTCACAAGATATGATTTTTCAAATGCCTTTACCAGGCCCATTTAGACCGGGATAGAGACTTAACTTTCCTCTCTCTCCTTTTCTTAATCATATTCGATCGCCTACATTACAAGATATCAGTAGACGTATGTTACCACAAGGTATGGCTTAAAAAATCCTGCTAAAGGCGCTTGCTGCTATGTCACATTCAGTCATGTCCTACTCTAGTGCAAATACCCCATTATGTCAGCCCACCAGGCTACAACTATCCCAAAGATTCTGCCGGAGACGAAGAGTACTGTGAGGGCGGAAGATGTTCCAATGCCTCTCATCCATATTAGTATGCAAGCTAATTTGTTCAAAAATTTTTCAGCCAAGGTTTAAATGTCCCTATGTGACAAGAAATTCGTTCTCATGCATATAGTCATTAATAGCGAGCGAGCGCGATATACTACAATAAGAAAAGGAGATATTTTTGGAGCGGGAGCTTGAATGGCTATGTATATTCCTTTAAGACTCCCAATGTATGAAATATACTGGTTTAACAAAAATAAAATTTTAATTTGAAATTGCAAAAACCGCTATCTTGATGGAATGTGTAGTAAAGGAAAGAGAACTGAACTATAAAAAATATATATATATCGATATATATATATTATATATATAAATATTATATTGTGAACTCCCGTTCTGCACTGGGGGATAACCAAAATCGCCGTGACTATAAAGAAAAAAACCGTTAACGTTACCTCTTATCATGTCCGTTGGTTTGCTTACGCAAGGCGCGCCACTCCTGCTAGAGGACTCCAGAAATGTAAGCAAACCTGGGGGAGCCCAAAATTAAAATAATAAACAAAAAAGCTATTTTAAATTTCAAAAGGAGGAATGTGTTTTGTCTATTCTATTACTAAAATCGGCTTATGCTATCAATGTCATGTTTTTTCTTTTTAGATAGTGTGGAGTTATATGTATGCACTATATTTGTTTTACAGCTCTACATTACTGTAAGGGTGTACAAAGTTGGGTATTAACTATTATATTTAATGTGTGAAATGTGAATTCTCAATGTAATCTATTTCTTTAATCAAGTAGGGACAATGTACTTAAGGTCTATCAAACATTTGTATAAATACATTTCGTTATGCCTTACTGTTGTGGGTACTTCGATACGAATTGTCAAAAAAAAGTTAACCATAATTATGTTTATATACTATAATAATGATAATATATATATAGGGGGGAGGCGAAGGGGGGGGGAGCGGGGGGTATAAAATAATATTAGATTAAGGACTATTAAAACAATTTGTATATTTGATTAAAATTATCCAATTCTACTATAATCTGACCTGAACCTTGATATTAGAGTGGACTTTATTTTGTTGAGTTGTTGCTGCAAGAACTAAGTTAGTAGGGAAGCTTGTAGAATATCTAGGGCATTCTTCCGAAATGAATTAGGAATTTTCAAAGCCATAACTGATGAACATTGGCATTAACTCATACAAGTGGATTTTCTTGCAGAAGATGCCTGAAGAGAGATTTTGAGCAGTTAATGAATTAAAATGTATATATTGGTCCTACTGGAAATGATGGATATACAATATAATATATAATAATACATATGATCAATGATTCAATAAAATGCAAACAACAAGTATATATCAGTGGTTGTTATAGATAACAATTATAAATAAAGTCCAGAGGAACAACCACGTTCTATCACACCAACTCATGGAATGTCTGCAGGTCCCCAAATTCAATCTCTGAAGAACTGAGGAGCTTGATCCCTAGCGTTTTGTACTCAAGAGGACAATGCAACTTTCCACAACAACCTACCTCGAACATGAGGTGCCTCTCTTAGCTATAGGTATGTGAGAGGTACCCTGAGTTTGATGCCAAGCGGAATGGACACGAGATGCCTCTGGACTCGAAAAAAATAAGCCGAATTTCCTCCAGTTGACTTGTAAGGCAGGCTAGTTAGTCAGCTTTTCTTCTCCCATGATGAAGGGAATGAGTTGAATGCCTGTGGGAGACTTAGAGAACGCCCTAGTTCCGCCTCATCTAGACAGGAGGCCCTCACTTCCTTGAAAAATTCAAGAGGAACTAAGCTGTTTCAATGCGGTCAAAAAGGTACAACAAGCCTGGGACTCTTCTTAAATGTTTGATAGTAATCGACCATCACTGTAGCGAACTGAAAGGAAAACACTGGGTCTCAAGTACTCACCGAATAAGAGCATTCCATATGCCCTGGCCAAGCCCTCGATGAGAATCACGAGGGTGTCCCTCGCAATTAGACATGAGTCCTGACTATGCTGAACAACTCGTGTTTTGAAGAAGCCATCAAGTATACCTCGAGGATATATTTACCGCAGGGTCCACCGCAACTCGACAAATAGAAGAAAACGAGGGACTTTGTTCCGCTTCGTCCAGATGATGCCAGATTTCCCTCCATTGCATTTGCAGAGCAATTCCGTTGTTCCCCCATCAAACAAGATGAAGTCTGGATTTCCTGGAGGAACTTCAGAGAGTCACCAAGAACATGTCACAAGTTTAGTGGGGACCCTGATGTCACGCAGCAACAGGGGGAAGAGGAGGGGCAAAGGGGCTATATGGTTTCCGCAAATCGACTCGAATATGGTCAGATCCCTGCCATGAGGCTCCAGAGCCAACCCGAATTCACATCAAACACGGGAAGTGGTTGCTCCTTTAAAGACAACAGAGGAGTATCCGAGAACACCGTCCGAAAAGTTCCAGAGAACACCAAGTTCAGCAGGAGCATCGCTTAAGACAAAATGCTTAGTCCCCTTCGCCTTTCTTGAGATATGGAATTGTTCTCCTGACCATGGGACTAGGCATTACTCCTTGTTCCCTTTGGTGAACTTTGCAGTTTGTTTTTGGTTTTGCATGTGAACTCTATCATTCCCCAAAGATGCTTTAGTTTCTTGTAATGCAGCCTGTATATACTCATAAAAAAAATCATTAAACACCTTTGCTCCATTTAGAGCTTAGGTCCCGGTCTTTTGTCTTGTCTCTCACTCTCTCTTTTCTCTGCGCTCTCTATCTTTTTGGTGGATCATTCTGAGCTTGGAGACCCGTCGTGCTCACTTTCTGCCCGGGTTGTAAGGGACTCACCGATTGAGGGTGCCTGGGTACCTTGTGTTGATGAAGCAAGCCCTGTGTCAAGGAACATGTATTGGTCCTCTGTGTAAAGAAAGCGAGTATCATCCTCCTTCTCTACGGTTTTACTTTCTGATCGCTAAACCGGACCACATATATGGTTCACGGTCCAATATATGGACACCCCTGCAAATGTCGGCCAAAGAACAGAGACACTGGTATACGTGGCTATTTCGGGTGGAGGGATGAACTCCATGGACATGTTGTGGACTGTAAATACTAAAGGCATGGGTTTAAAAGGCTGGCCAGCCCCATTAATTTTTCTGCTTTGCCCCTACCACTTCTTTACACATTTCAGGGACTTCTGGTTTCACGCCAGTGAATAAGGCTTTGCCTTCAAACAGTAGTAGAAGATCATCCTGTAGTTTCCTGACAAATGCAGTTTTGACTTTTATAATTTGGCTCCGGGCAAAGAAAATGTAAATGAGCAGCCAAACAAAGAAATTTTATTCCAGTGGGATCTCGAGCCCATATGCGCTCTTTATTAAAGCTGTAATTCTGCCATTTTTATGTATATATTCTAGCCCTTCCTATATTCAGCAACAGACAGCCCAAACACATATTATTTCATATAAAATTAAATGATTTCAACTTTAACAAAAGGCTCAATTAAAACAATACAAACTATATCTCAAAATTTTCTTGCTAGCCCTGCCCTGGCTGCTCAAATGCTTCGCCTGTGCAACCTAGTCCGCAACTCAAATGTCTCTTTGTTGAACCAATATGAAAAGTTACATTAATTTTTTTATTTTTTTTTACACAGTATATCTTTATTTTTTTTTTAAATTTTATTAGTTGGAGCTAATTACTTTACATCATTAAAACAGTGCGTTATTGTTATACATTGATATTGAATTAGCCATGGATTTACATGTATTCCCATCCCAGTCCCCCTCCCGACCTCCCTCTCCACCTCGATCCCTCTGGGTCTCTTCCCAGTTTGCACCAGGCCGGTGCACTTTGTCTCATGTACCCAACCAGTGCTGGTTTATCCGTTTCACCCTAAAAAGGTACACGTACCTTAATTTTTTTAAGGCTGAGCTAGAAGCTGCTATTTCCCATAATGTAATCGGAGAAGAAATCAAAAAAAAACAGCTAGATAATTTACATTGTTTCTTATGAAAATGCATATCAGAAAATGTTCAAAGCGCTATAGCTGCAAATTTCTTCAGACTAAGATTACTTTTGATTATATAAAGGCTTGTCACAACCTAGGATCAAAAACTTAAAAGATGCAAATACAAGCAATGAATCCGAATGCTACACTCTTTTAAAAAGAGACGTGAATGATGGCATTTACATGAGGTGGAAATAAAAAGCGTTTAAAAACGAAATGACTGTCCCTATCAGAAAGTCTAATCTGAAATGCTATCAAATAGTTTCTCCTGATTTAGTTTAGTTCCTTTAGTACGTAAGACCTGCTGCATGAGGCCGCTAAGATGAATGCACTGGGCCAAAGACAGTAAAAATGATTGAAATTTGATATTGAAGACAAAAAACCTATTCCAAGAAACTAGCTCCAACAGATGGGACATTCCCAGGTCCCCTCCACAACAAAAAAAGGAGGAAGCAACAAATTCTAAATGTTTTCCTCCAACGGCGCAACGTTGCCAACAATGTTCCTAGCAGGTGCTGTCATTAATAGGGAATTATACCATGACCCTACCAATGATTATTCTAGATAACCTTTACCATTAAGACAGTCCCTTCTAGAGTACATACTGGAGTTTTTTGGAACACCCCTCCCCTCAAAACATTCAGGCTTTTAACAGGGGCTGATCTAATTTGGCTTCTAAGGAATTATTGTTCGGCGTGGAATTATTGATTCCAAATTATAAAGGGAGAAATTCAATATTATGCTTGTCACTCTGATTTCTATGGCATTTCAAACGGGGGACAACATTATCAATTATATTCTTTTGCTTTCACACTTCCATTAAACTCCTCTACTACGTTGGGAGCAGAGGAGATTGGTATACGATTCAAAAACAATCCGTATAGACATCATTGATTAATTTAAATATGTTCAACATATATAAACATCAAAAGTAATGGTTTTTAAATATTTTCTGACCCTCAGCAATGGGTCTAATATTATCATTTTCGATTACTGTTTTGGCCCAAATCCTGACCCATACAAAAAGTTACTCTTGCTCAAAATTGCAGGAATTTACTTCAAGCGAAAAGTACATCAATTTATGAAAATTATTCAAATTACCCCACATATGTTTAGACCAAAAGGCCAACCTAAACACATTAAAACATTATGTGATTGATTGAACCACTTTAATTCTTGGAAGCGGACTTATTTATGCAATGTCAAACTCATTTATACATTCCACATGTTTTCCTATGGGCCAATGCTCATTTATACAAACAAAAACAGGTTATCTAAAATAACAGAGAATAAATTTATGAGCTATTCTTGGACAAACAATGCCCCCTAGAAGACAAATTACAAGTACTAAGAACATATAAACACCCCCCACCACAATTGAAAAAGGAAGAAATTACTGGAATCTTGCTTTTTTGGTAACTCCTCGTATTTTTTTGTTTACAAAGGGAACTTATACTAATGTGTTTTTAACAGTAAAATTTTAAAAAGTTAATACTTTTTTGAAACCTAAGGGGCGCATTTGTACAGAGATTTCCCATTATATTCCTCAAAATTGGCCACAGTATTATAGGTTTCACAGGATTTGATATTTTCATATGCCTTACACCATTTAGACCGGGAGAGAGAGAGACTAACTTCATCCTCTTCCTTTTCTTAATTCATATCGTGCTCTAAAAAGATTTCAGTAGAACTATTGTTACAAAGGTATGGATTAAAGTCCTGTGGTACTGTGCTGTAAGGTCCATTCGTGTGCCTCACTCTATGGCACCCCCATAGATGTCAGCCCCACCAGGTCAATATCACTGAGATTCTCCAGACAAGAGGTACTGAAAGAAGTTCAGTGCCTCTCTCCATATGTAGTCCAAGTATTTGTCATCAAAAAATTTTTCAGCTCCAAGGTATAAGTCCTATGTGACAAAAATTTGATCATGCATATATCTTTAATTAATATTATATAGTATCAAGAGGAGAAAGGGAAATTTTTGACATGAATGTCTATGTTGGGGGGGGGGGGTTATTCTTTAGACTCTATGGAAAACTGGGGAAATTATAATTTTTAATTTGGAAATTGCAAAAACGGGCACTTAGAGGGAAGTGTAGTAAAGGAACGGAGTGAACTGATATTAAAAAATTATCTTATATATATTATATATATATATAAATTTTATATTATATATATATTATGGAACCTCCTGTTTCTGCCTGGGAAACAAAATAGGCCTCAAGAAGAAACCTTTTAAGTTAAATCTTATCTGTCCCTTGGCATACGCAGCCCATTCTATTAGGACTCCAGAAATGAGCAAAATTGGTTGGAGCCCAAAATAAAAAAATAAACAAAATAGGCTAATTTTTTAAATTTCATAAGGGGAGAACTATGTTCTAAGTATCTAAAATTAGCTATGTTTAAATGTTATGTTTTTCGTTTTTAGATTCAGTGTGGAGTTAATAGGCACTATTTGGTTTAAGCTTATTTCTTACATTTGGAAGTTGAAGGGTGTTTCAACGTTGGGGTATAATGGTTATATTTAATTGTGAAATGTTGTATTTTCAATGTAAGTATTTCTTATTAGTAGGGGGATCATTTTTTTTAAGTCATCAGACATTGTATGAATACATTTCTTATGCCTTTCTTTGGGGTAGCGTAAGATACCGAATTGTCAAAAAATAAAGGTAACCATATTTTATGTGTATATTTATCTATATATATATATTATATATATATTTGAGAGAATAATTTTAAAGATTAGGGTTCCATTAAAACAATTGTATTTTTGATTTTAAAAGGACCTATTACTCTATAAATCTGGGACTGGGTCCCTTGGGATTTTTTGCGTGACTTATGTTGTGGGAGTAGTGGCTGTGAACTATAGTAGTAGAAAGCTTGTTTTGAAATAAGCTGGGTCATTTCGAAATGAATTTAGGATTTCAAAGCCCCTTAATGCTGAAACATTGGCTTTACTCTTTACACTAAGGGGGTTTTCTTGCAGAAGAGCTGAAGAGATTTTTTGAGCTTGTTAATGGAATAAAAAATATATAATTTGTCTGGGGTAATGGATGCATATACAATATAATTATGATTTGAGACATTACATATGTTCAATTGATCTATAAAAATGCTAAACTACAAGATATATATCAATGGTGTTATAGGAAAAAAATAAAATAATAAATTACTTCCTGAGGCAGGAGAACACCACGTTTCAGCACAACCAACTCAAGGGAATGTTTCAGGTTTTCCCCCACAAATTCATCTCGAGATGGAGCTGATTCACTATTTTTTGACTTTCAAGCAAGGAATGCAACTTCTCCCAATAACACCTCAAAGGAGGCCTCTCTTATCTATAGGTATGTGAGAGGGACACCTGAGTTGCTGCCCCGAAGCGGAGAATGGACACCGAGATGCCCATGATCGAAATAAGGCCGGATTTCCCTCCAGATGATTGAATGTAAGGCTAGTCTTTCATTCGTCACACAGATGAAGGGATGAGTGAATTCCCCTGTGGTAGACTTAGAGAGGAAAGCCCTAGTTCCCCCCTCATCTAGAACAGGAGGGCCTCACATCCCTTGAAACAGTTCGAGAGGAATTGAGTTTCAATGCGTCCAAAAGGACAAAAGCCTGAACTCCTCTTAAAAATTGATAGGAATCCGACAATCACTGTGGGTAATGAAGAGGGACTCTGGGTCTCAAGTCTCACCTAAAGAGGCATCCCAATTTCCCTTGCACTAGCCATTCGATGAGAATCTCGAGGTGTCCCCTCGCAACTAGACAGAGTCCTGACTTTGCTGAACATACGATGCTTTTGAAGAGATCCATCCAAGTTCCTAACTCGCGAATATACCGCCAGGATTCCCAACGGAACAGTCGACAAAAAACACGATAGAACTGTCCGCCCGCATGCCCCTAGATGAAGGCCCGATTCCCATGCATTGCATGCAGAGAGCAATTTCGTGTTCCCCGTCAAACAATGATAGAAGGAGTCCTGGACTTCGCTGATGGAACTTCAGAGAGTCACCAAGAACACATGTCACAAGTCTAGCGGGACCGTGATGTCACGCAGCAACAAGAAAGGGCTCTGTGTTCCCGCAAACTCGACTCGAGATGATGTCCAGACATTCCCTCTGCATGACGCCAGCTCCAGATAGCCAACCCGAATTCCACATGCAAAACAGTGGAAGTGGCTTGAACTTCATTTTAAACAACAGAGTATCCCCGAGAACAACCGTTCCGAAGTCCAGAGGAACACCAAGTTCAGCAGAGCACTCGTTTAAGACATAAAATGCTTAGTCCCCTTCCGCCTTTCTTGAGATATTGGATTGTCTCTGACCTATTGGGACTAGCATTACTTCTTGTCTCCTTTGGTAACCTTTAGACAGTTTGTTTGGTTTGCTGAACTCTATCATTCCCCAAAGGAAGTGTTCTTGTACTGCAGCCTGGTATATACTCATAGCAAAATCATTAAAGCACCTTTGCTCCATTAGAGCTTAGGTCCCCTGGTCTTTTTTGTCTCCACTCTTCTCTTTTTTCTCTTCTCTCTATTCTTCTTTCCTGGCTGACATCTCTAGGAGCGTGCCGGGCCTCGTCTGTAGCTCACTTTTATGCGGCGGGCTTCTAAGAGACCCCTCAGAAAGAGGGCGCCTGGTACCATGGAAATGGTGATGACACGGCCCGTCTGTCAACGCGACAATATTGGTCTTACTGTGTAAAATAATGCTAGATATCAGACTCCTTTCCTCTCTTTTGCTTCTGATCGCCATACACGGAATACAACAAGGTTCCGGTCCAATAATGGACGCCTCCAGTGAAATGTGGCCAAAAGAACAGAGACACTGGTATACGTGGTATATCGGAGTGGAGGAGATCATGGACCTGTTATTTGCGGAACTATGTAGAATACTAAGGCGGGTTCAAAAGGCTGGCCAGCCCCATTAATTTTTCTGCTTTGCCACACCACTTCATTACAGATTTCAGGGACTTCTGGTTTTTTTTTCAACCGCCAGTGAATAGAGGCTTGACCTTCTAAATCAGTAGTAGAAGATAATCCTTAGCTTCGCTGACCAAATGCACGATTTTGACATTTAATTTGGCTCCGGTCAAACTACCCTGCGGCAAAGAAATGTAAAACTGATGAGCTAGCCAAACAAAGAGAATATTATTCACAGTGGATCTCGAAGTTGCCCATATGCCGCTCTTATTAAAGCATGTATTTCTGCCATTCTGCATTTTAATGTATATTCCTAGCCGTTCCATATATTCAGCAACAGGACAAAAACACATATTTATTATCAGTTATGACACTGTATAATTATAAACATACTAAATATTAAAAAATTTTCTTGCTAGCCCTTGGCTGCTCCACTTCTCCTCTTGCCACCAAATGGCTCAATAATTGAAAAAGTTACAATACAAAAAAATTTTTATTTAGTTTGGAGGGCAAATACTTTACATCATTACAGTAGTTTTTGTTATACATTGTATGAATTAAGCCCTGGATTTAATGTATATTCCCATCCAAATCCCCCTTCCACATCCCTCTCCACCCGATCCTACTCCTGGGTCTTTCCCAGTGGCACCAGGACTCCAAATGTTCTCATGCTACACCAACCTAAGCTGGTAAATCCGTTTCACCTAAAAAAGTTACCTTAAGGCTTTAAGAACTAGGACTAGAAGCTGTATTTCCCATTACTGTAATCGGAGGAGAAAACAAAAACAGGCGTAGATGAATTTACGTTGCGTTATATGAAATGCATATCAGAAATGTCAAAGATGCTATAGCTGCAATTTTCAGACTAAGATTACTTATGTCATACGATATATAAAGGCTTGGTCACAAATTCCTAGGCATCAAAAACTTAAAAGATGCAAGAATACAAAGCTGAGCTCAATGGCTACAAAACTTGTTAAAAGCAGAAGTGAAGGATGCTTAACAATGTGGAGAATAAAAAGTGTTTATTGAAAAGGGATTGCCCTATTATAAAGCTTACATAAAATGCTTCCAAAATTATTTTCCCTTGCTGCCCACAGAGGAATGCACTGGGCCAAAGACAGTAAATTTAAATTTGCAATATTGAAGGAAAACCTATTCCAAGAAACTCCAAAGAGGGGACCTCCCAGGTCTCCTACCAAACAAAAAGGAGGGCAAATTCTATTTTTTCCCTCAAACCCTCAACGTCCAGCAGTGACTCTCATTTTAATATACCAGCCCTAATGATTTTTTCCTTTACCATTAAGCAGTCCCTTCTAGAGTACCTACTGGAGTTTTTGCATCCCTTATAACCCCCTTAAACCTTCAGGCTTTTACAGGGCTGATCTAATTTGGCTTTTAAAGGAATTAGCTGTTCGGAGTGGAATAATTGATTCCAAAATTATAAAGGAGAAAAATTCAAATTATGATGAACTGACAAATCAAGATTCTATGGCATTTCAAAAAGGGAGGGGACAACATTTCTCAATTACTTCTTTTGCCATACACTAAATCTATTTGAACTCCTACGGCTACTAATGTAGGGAGAGGCAGATTTGGTAATACAGATCAAAAACAAATTATTAGAACATCATTGTTCATTTAAATATGTCCCGACCAATATAAATAATCAAAATTAATGGTAAAATATTTTCTGGACCCTCTAATCACTAATGGGTCTACTAATATTATCATTTCGATACTATTTTGGCCCAAATCCTGAAACCTATACAAAATAGGTCTCTTGCCCAAATTGCAGGAATTTCTCAAGCAAAAGTACAATCAATTTATGAAAATATTCTTAAATCTACACATATGATAGACCAAAAGGCCAACCTAAAACATGTAAAAGCCTTATGTGATAGATGAACCCTTTAATCTCATAGGAAGGGGACTTATTTATGCAATGGCAAACTCAGATATACATTCCACTTTTTTCTAGGGGCCAATGCTCATTTTACAAACAAAAACAGTTATTAAAATAACAGAGAAAATTTATGAGCCTATTTAGACAAAGTAATGCCCCCCTTATCCTTTAAAAGAAAAATTACAAGCTATACTAAAGAATTATATAAACACACAAGTTAAAAAAGGAAACATACTGAAGAATCTTGCTTCTTTTTTGGAACTCTCCTATTTTTGTTATACAAAGGAAATATTACAAATGGTGGTCTCTTAACAGAGATTTTTAAAAAGTTAAATACTTTTTGAAACCTGGGGCATGCATTGTATTTGTAACCAGAGATCCCCATTACTATTCCTCAAAATTGGACATTTATTAATTACGGTTCACAAGATTGATTTTTTTTATATGTCCTTTACACCTTTTAGACGGGAGATGACTAACTTTCTCTCTCCCTTTTCTTAATCATATCGTGCCTCATAAAAGATTTCAGTAGACTATGTTACCTCAAGGTTATGCTTAAAAGTCTCTGCTACTGCTGCTGCTAAGTCACTTCAGTCGTGTTCCTACTCTATGCAACCGACCCATAGATGTCAGCCCACCAGCTCAACTTATCCCTGAGATTCTCCAGACAAGAGTACTGAAATAGGGGTTCCATTGCCCTCTCCATATTAGTCCAAGTATTTGTCAAAAATTTTCAGCAAGGTTTAAGTCCTATGTGACAAAAATTCGATCATGGCATATATTCGTTAAATAATATACTATAGAAGCTACAAGAAGGAGAAAAGGATATTTTTGACACTGAATGCTATGATATTCTTTTAGACTCCAATGAAAAAATACTGGTTGTAAATTAAAATTTGATTTATTGAAATTGCAAAAACGGCACTTGATGGTAAGTGTAGTTAGTAAAAGGAAAGGTGGTAACTTGAATATAAAAAAAATTATTTATTATATATATTTTTTATTAGAATATCCTATTTGGACGATTCTCCAGTTTCTGCCTGTGGGAAACAAAAAAAATAGGCCTAAGAAAAAAACCTTAAGTTAACTCTTATTCTGTCCTTGGGCATACGCAGCCACTTCTATCTAGGACTCCAGCAATGAGCAAATTGGTGGAGCCCAAAATAAAAAAATAAAACAAAAAAGCTATTTTAAATTTCATAAGGGGAACTATGTCTATGTATCTAAAATTATCTATGTTTCAATGTATGTTTTGTTTTTAGATAGTGTGTGAGTTAATAGGCTCTATTTGGATTAAGCTTTACATGAACTGAAGGGTGTTCAAAGTTGGGTATTAATGTTTATTTAATTGTGAATGTGATTTCAAATATAATTATTTGTTAATCTAGTAGGACATGTCTTGAGTCATCAACATTATATAATAATATTTTTTATGCCTTGGTTTGGGGTAAGGATTACGATTGTCAAAAAAGGTACATTTTATATGGTATATCTATAATATATATATATATATATATTTTATATATATATTTATAGAGATGAATACATTTTAGATAAGGTCTATATATTTAAGAAAATTGTATTTTCTGAATAAAATTATCTAATTCTCTATAATCTGGGATGGTCCCTTGGGATTTGAGAGTGACATTAATTTTTGGAGTTGTGTGTGCTGAACTAAGTAGTAGAAGTTTGTTGAATGCTGGGTCATTTCGAAATGAATTAGGATTTTAAAGGCGTTAATGCTGAAATTGGCTTACTCTTACAAGGGGATTTTCTTTGCAGAAGAGCTGAAGAGATTTTTGAGTGTTAATGAATAAAAATATATATTTGTCCTGACAATGGAGAAGCTATTATACAATATAATATGATTTGATAAATATGTTCAATGATCTATAAAATGCTAACATACAAGATATTATCTGGTTGTTATAGAAAAAAATAAAATATAGTCTCAGAGGAACACCACGTTCAGCACACCAACTAAAGGAATGTTTCAGGTTGCCCACAAATCATCTCGAGATGAGAGCTGATTCCCTATTTTTGACTCAAGAGGAATGCAACTTTCCACAAACACCTCAACAGGAGGCCTCTCTTAGCTATAGGTTATGTGAGAGGGACCCTGAGTTTGATGCTCCCCAAGCGGAATGGACACCGAGATGCCCTGACTCGAAATAAGGGCCGGATTTCCCTCCCAGTGATTGACTTGAATGCAGGCTTAGTCTTTCAATCTCCCCAGGATGAAGGGATGAGTGAATCCCTGTGGAGAACTTTAGAGAAAGCACCTAGTTCCCCGCCTCATCTAGACAGGAATTCCCGCACCTCACATCCCCTTGAAAATTCGAGAGAGGGAACTTGAGTTCAATGCGTCAAAAGGAGACAACAAGCCTGACTCCTCTTAAAAATGATAGGATAGAATCGACAATCACTGTGGGAAATGGACTGAAAGGGACACTGGGTCTCAAGTCTCACCTAAAGAGGCATCCCAATTGCCCTGCCAAATGCCTCGATGAGAATCTCGAGGTGTCCCCTCGCAATAGACATGAGTCCTGACTTTTGCTGAACAAACTCGAGTTTTTGAAGAGCCATCCAAGTCCTAACTCGAGAATATACCCCAGGTTCCCGCACAACGTATATCGACAAAAAAAATTCACACGGGAGACTTCCGCCCTCGCTGCTTCGCCAGATGATGAACGCCGATTTCCCTGCTGCATTGCATGCAGAGCAATTCCGTGTTCCCCCATCAATAACAAGATAGAAGTCTGGACTTCCTGGAACGGAACTTCAGAGAGTCACCAAAGAACACTGTCACAAGTCTAGTGGGACCCTGATGTCACCGCCAGCAACAAGAAAGGGCTCTGTGTTCCGCTCCGCAAATTCCAGATATCCCTGCCATGAGCTCCCATGAGGTCCAGACCCGATCCCCTGCATGACCGCTGCTCCAGACGCCAACCCGAATTCCACATCAAACACGGGGAAGTGGCTAATCTTGACTTCCTTTAAACAAACAACAGAGTATCCCCGAGAAACACCGTCCGAAGTCCAGAGGAAAATGACACCAAGTTCAGCAGAGCATCGCTTTAGACCATAAAACTGCTTAGTCCCACCCTTCGCCTTTCTTGAGATATGGATTGTCTCCTGACTTGGGACTAGCATTACTCCTTGTTCCCTTGGTAACCTTTGCCGTTTGTTTGGTTTGCTGAACTCTATCATTCCCAAAGAAGTTTCTTGTACTGCAGCCTGTATATACTCATAGAAAAATCATTAAAGCACTTTGCTCCATTAGAGCTTAGGTCCCCCGGTCTTTTTTTGTCTCTCACTCTCTCTTTTTCTCTCTCTCTCTATCTTTTTCTGGCTGACTCTCTGGAGCCTGGAGACCCGTCGTGCTCAACTTTTCTGCCCGGGCTTCTAAGACCCCCTCGAGAGGCGCGCCTAATCCATACGAGGTACCTTGGTGAGTGATGCACGCCCCTCTGTCAAGGACAATATTGGTCCTCTGTGTATAAAGAAGCGATATCAGCCTCCTTCTCTCTTTTATCTTTCTGATCGCCAACACCGGACCACAAGGTTATTGCCGGTCACAATAATGGACCCCAGCAAATGTGGCCAAAGAACAGAGGACACTGGTATACGTGGGATTTTCGTATATCGGGTAGACGTGGAATGGAGGGACTCATGGACCCCCACTCCTGTTGTGGACTGTAAATACTAAGGCAATGGGTTTAAAAGGCTGGCCAGCCCATTAATTTTTACTGCTATGCCCACCACTTCTTTACATTTCAGGGACTTCTGGTTTTCACGCCAGTGAATAGAGGCTTGCCTTCAAACAGTAGTAGAAGATCATCATCCTTAGTTTCCTGAACAAATGCAGTTTTGACTTTTAAAATTTGGCTCCCGGCAAAGAGAAAATGTTAAATGAGCAGGCCTAAAAAGAAATATTATTCCAGTGGATCTCGAGCCCATATGCGCTCTTATTAAAAGCTGTAATTCTGCCATTTTTTAATGTATATTCTAGCCCTTCCAATATTCAGCAACAGACAAAAAAAACACATATTTATAATACATATAAATTAATGATCAACTTTACAAAAGGCTCAATTAAAACAATACAAACTATATAAAAATTTTCTTGCTAGCCCTGCCCTTGCTGCTCCAAATGCTTCTCCTCTGCCACCAGTCGCAACTCCAAATGTCTCTTTGTTGCAACCTAATGAAAAGTTACCTTATTTTTTTTTTTTTTACACAGTATATCTTTATTTTTTTTTTTATTTTTTATTAGTTGGAGGCTAATTACTTTACATCATTACAGTAGTTTTTGTTATACATTGATATGAATTAGCCCTGGATTTACATGTATTCCCATCCACAGTCCCCTTCCCACCTTCCCACCTCCCTCTCCACCCGATCCCTGGGGGTCTTTCCAGTGGACCAGGCCCGAGCACTTGTCTCATGTACCCAACCTGAGCTGGTTATCCGTTTCACCCTAAAAAGTTACCTTAATTTTTAAGCTAGACTAGAAGCTGCTATTTCCCATAATGTAATCGGAGAAGAAATTAAAAAAAACAGCTAGATAATTTACTTGCTTATGAAAATGCATATCAGAAATGTCAAAGCGCTATAGCTGCAAATTTTCAGACTAAGATTACTTTTGATTATATAAAGGCTTGTCACAACCTAGGATCAAAAACTTAAAAGATGCAAATACAAGCTGAATCAATGCTACAAACTTTTAAAAAGAGAAGTGAAGGATGCTTTACATGTGGAGATAAAAAGCGTTTTTTTTTATTTAAAATTTTTCTTTGGGACTGCCCTAAGAAAGCTATTTTGATAAAATGCTTCCAAATCTTTGTAGTTTTCCGTGCTGCCACCAGAGGAATGCATGGGCCAAAGACAGTAAATTTTAAATTTGATATTGAAGGAAAACCTATTCCAAAGAAATCTCCAAAGAGGGGACCTCCCAGGAGTCCCACACGTTACAACAAAAATAGGAGGGCAAAAATTCTATTTTTTCCTCAAACCCTCAACGCATCCAGCAGTGCTGACATCATACGATTTTATACCACCCAGCCCTAAATGATGATTTTTTTTCCTTTACCCATTAAGCAGGTCCCTTCTAAGAGTACATACTGGAGTTTTTGGACCCATACCCTCCCTCAAAACCTTCAGGCTTTTACAGGGCTGATCTATCTTTTTGGTCTCTAAAGGAATTCATTGTTCGGCGTGGAAATAATTGATTCAAATTTATTATTGTAAGGAGGAGAGAATTCAAATTATGATTGTCAACTCAGATATTCTATGGCAATTTCAAAACTAGGGGCCTGGGACAAACATTTCTCAATTACTTCTTTTGCACCTTACACTTTCCATTAATTAACCTCACTCTACTAATGTTTAGGCAGATCAGGGCAATTTTCAGATTTGGGCTAATACAGATTCAAAAACAGTATCACTTATAGGCACATCAATTTGTTATTTTTAAATATGTCCAAAGCCAAAAATACTTAAATATCAAAAATTAATGGATTAAAATTATTTTTACTGGACCCACTCTGAGCAATGGGTCATCAAATATTCTCATTTCGACGTTACTGTTTTGGACCAAATCATAGGACCATAACAAAGAAGTATTAGCTCTTGCCAAAAAAATTGCAGGAATGTCTCTCAAGCGCTCAAAAGGTTACAATCAATTTATGAAATTATTATCAAATCTAACGTTGATAGAACAAAAATGGCCAACTAAAAAACATTAAAAACCATATGTTGATAGATGCCACACCTTTAATACTATAGGACAGGGGATTATTTATGCATGGCAAACTCAGATATTAATTTCCACATTTTTACTAGGGGCTATGCTCATTTTACAAATCTAACAGTTATTTAAATAACTGAGAAAATTATGTAGCTATTTCGACAAAGCAATGCCCCCTTAAGAAAGAAAATTACATGTACTAAAGAAACATATAAACACACCAATTAAAAAGGAAACTACTGAAAGAATCTTGCTCTTTTTGGGAACTCTCTTATTTTTGTTATTCAATGGATAATATTACAATGGTGTTTTAACAGTATTTAAAAAGTTAATACTTTTTTGAAACCTGGTCTCATTGTAACCAGAGATCCCATTATGTTCCTCAAATTGGCACATTATATTATTAATACGGATTCACAGGATTGATATTTTCCTTTGCCTTTATCACCATTAGGACGGGAGAGACTTAACTTTCTCTATCCCTATTTCTTAACCTTATCGTGCCTCATTTAAGATTTAAGTAGGGACTATGTTACACAAGGTATGCTTTAAAGTCCTGTACTGCTGCTGCTACGTCACTTCAGTGTGTCCTACTCGATGCATCCCCATAGATGTCAGACCACCAGCGCCTCATTCTATCCAGGTGATTTATCCAGTCATTGGAGTTACTGAAAAGAGGTTCCATAGCCTCAGAGATATGTCGTGCCCAAGTATTGGTCTAAATTAGAATTGTTCAGCAAATGAATTTAAGTTCCTATGTGAGACAAAAAATTCAAAAATTTGATAATGCAGGTATACTCATTTTATATTTTCTATAGCTTCTTGAAGGAGGAATAGGTGATTTTGGGTACAAAGGGAAAGCGGCTCTAGGATATGTCAGTTAGACTGCCATTGTGTTTAATGGTGGGGGTTTATGTTTTATTAAATTTTTGGGGTTTGGTAATTGCAAATTCCGGCTACTTGTTGGTTGGGTAGTAAAGGAAAAAGGTGAGTTTGGTGATAAAACGGGTGTATATATATAGTGCTGTGTGTGTGTATATTATATATATATGTTGTGAAACTCAAGTTGGGCCTGGGATGGGAGACAAAATTGGTGGCCTCAGCAATATAAAAACTTAATGTTAAACCTTTTTTCATGTTCCTTGGCAAATACGCAGCCCATCTAGAATCTAGGACTCTCAGTATGAAAGGTGAAAATTGGGGGTGACCACATTGTTTATTTTTGTTTTACAATAAAGCTTTTTTATACTTTCATATGGGGAAAAACACTATGTATATGGATTCTAAATTTTCGCTATTGTTTTCAATGTATTGTTTTCGTTTTTAGATAGTGTTGGACTGTTAATAGGCTTCTATTTGGTTTATAGTCTTAACAATGATATGGGGGTCGTTCAAAAGTTGGGGTATAATGTTTATTTAATTGTGAATGGGATTTCAAGGGTAATTATTTCAGTTAATCTGAGTAGGGACATGTTCTTAAGTTCATGAAACATTTTATTAAATTACATTTGTTATGCCTTTGGTTTGGGGTAAGATACGTTTGTCTAAAATAGGTAAATTTTTATATATAAATCATATCTATATATATACTATATATATATATAAATATATATATGAGATTGATATAATTTTAGATAATAGGTCTATTTAAAAAGAATTGTATTTTTGATAAAATGATATATGCTCTTATAATCTGGAGTGGTCTCTTGAGATTAAGTGACCAGCTATGATGTGGGAGTTGTGCTGATGAAACTAAGTAGTCAGAAAATTTGTTGGATGGCTGGGTCATTTCCAAATGAATTCGGATTTTTCAAATGCATTAACTGCTGATCATTGGCTTACTTTAGAAGGGGGATTTTCTTGCAGGAAGAGCTAAAAGAGATGTTTTGAGTGATGTTAATGAATAAAAGTATATTTGTCCTGGAAATGGATGCAAGTAAAATACAATTGGTATTATGAATTTGATTTACATATGTTCAAATGATCTATAGAAATGCTAATATACAAGATATATCATGGTTGTTATAGAAAAATTATATAAAATATACTCCTAGAGGAACACACGTTATCAGCACACAAACTCAAGGAAATGGTTTCAGGGGTTCCCCAAATCATCTCCAGATGAGAGCTGATTCCTATTTTTGACTCAAGGAATGGCGTAGCTTTCCACAAACACTACATACTCAACAGGAGGCCTCTCTTAGCTATAGGTAGGTGAGAGGGGACCCTGAGTTTGCTGCCCCAAGCGGACATGGAATGGACACCGAGATGCCCTGACTCGAAATAAGGCCGGATTTCCCTCCAGTGACCTGAATGCAGGGATAGTCTTTCATCTCATCAAGATGAAGGGATGATGAATCCCCCTGTGGAGACTTTAGAGAAAGCCCTAGTTCCCCGCCTCATCTAGACAGGAGGCCTCACATCCCCTTGAAAATTCGAAGAGGAACTTGCAGTTCAATTGCGTCAAAAGACAACAAGCCTGACTCCTCTTAAAAATTGATAGGAATCCGACAATCACTGTGGGAACTGAAAGGGACACTGGGTCTCAAGTCTCACCTAAAGAAGGCATCCCAATTTCCCTGCCAAGCCTCGATGAGAATCTCGAGGTGTCCCTCGCAACTAGACATGAGTCCTGACTTTGCTGAACATACTCGAGTTTTGAAGAGCCATCCAAGTCCTAACTCGAGAATATACCCCAGGTTTCCCAGGCACGCAACTCGACAAAGAGACACGAGGACTTCCCCCTCGCTGCCAGATAGGATGAGGCCCGATTCCCCTCCATTGCATGCAGAGCAATTCCGTGCGTCCCCATCAAACATGAAAGGAGTCTGGACTTCCTGGCATGAAACTTCAGAGAGTCACCAAGAACACTGTCACAAGTCTAGAGGGACCCTGATGTCACCGCAGCAACAAGAAAGGGCTCTGTGTTCGGCAAATCGACTCGAGATGTGTCCAGATTCCCCTGCATGAGCTCCAGAGCCATCCCGAATTCCCCATCAAACCCGAGAAGTGGCTTGACTTCCTTTAACCACAACAGAGTATCCCCGAGAACACCGTTCAATGTCCAGAGGAACACCAAGTTCAGCAGAGCAACTCTTTAAGACAAAACTGCTTAGTCCCCTTCCCCTTTCTTGAGATATGGACTGTCTCCTGACCTTGTGACTTGCATTACTCCTGGTTCCCTTGGTAACCTTTGCAGTTTGTTTGGTTTGCTGAACTCTATCATTCCCGAAAGAAGTTTCTTGTACTGCAGCCTGTATATACTCATGAAAAATCATTAAAGCACCTTTGCTTCATTAGAGCTTAGGTCCATGGGGTCATTTTTTGTCTCTCTCACTCTTTTCTTAGTCTCTCTCCTCTCTCTTTTTCGAGGCTGACTCTCTGGAGCGTGGAGAGCCATGTGCTCACTTTTTTCTGCCCGGGCTTCTAAGAACCCCTCGAGAGGGCGCCTGGTACCTTGGGTGAGTGATGCACGCCCTGTGTCAAGGACAATATTGGCCCCTCTGTGTAAACCAAGGGAAATCAGCCTTCTTCACTCTTTTTCTTTCTGATCGCCAACTCCGGACCACAAGGTTCCGGTCCATTAATGGACCCAGCAAATGTGGCCCATGGAACAGGGACAATGGTATACGTGGTATATCGGGTGGAGTGATTCATGTACCTATTGAGGTCTGTAAATACTGAGGCATGGGTTAAAAGGCTGGCCAGCCCCATTATTTTTTCTACTTTGCCCTCACCACTTCTTTTACATTTCAGGGACTTCTGGTTTCACGCCAGTGAATAGAGGCTTGCCTTCAAACAGTAGTAGAACATTTATCCTTAGTTTCTTTGATAAATGCTATTTGACTTTAAATTTGGCTCTGGTCAAAGAAAAATGTTGAATGAGCAATCAAAGAAGGAAAAAAACTATTCCAGTGCATCTCTAGCCTATATGCGCTCTTATTAAAGCTGTAATTCTGCCATTTAATGTATATTCTAGCCCTTCCAATATTCAGCAACAGACAAAAACATATCTTACTATTATAATATATATAAATTAAAATGATTAAACTTTACAAA
>JAJLRB010000476.1:0-31935 GCA_020976825.1 Odocoileus hemionus | reverse complement strand
TATTAAAAAATCAATCTTGTGAGAGTTCCAAAAAGAGCAAGATTCTTCAATATGTTTCCTTTTTAATTGTGTGTTTATATGTTCTTTAGTAGCTTGTAATTTTTCTTTCATAAGGGGGCATTGCTTTGTCTAAATAGGCTCATAAATTTTCTCTGTTATTTTAATAACTGTTTTGTTTGTAAAATGAGCATTGGCCCCTAGGAAAAATGTGGAATGTATATCTGAGTTTGCCATTGCATAAATAAGTCCCTTCCTATGAGATTAAGGGGTGCATCTATCACATAAGGTTTTAATGTTTTAGGTTGGCCTTTTGGTCTATCATATGTGTAGATTTGAATATTTTCATAAATTTATTGTACTTTTGCTTGAGAAATTCCTGCAATTTGGCAAGAGACCTTTTGTATGGGTCAGGATTTGGGCCAAAACAGTATCGAAATGATAATATTAGACCCATTGCTGCTGGAGGGGTCCAGAAAATATTTTACCATTAATTTTGATGTTTATATTTGGTCGGACATATTTAAATAACAATGATGTCTATAAGGATTGTTTTTGATCTGTATTACCAAATCTGCCTCTCCCTACATTAGTAGAGGAGTTAATGGAAGTGTAAGGCAAAAGAAGTAATTGAGAAATGTTGTCCCCCCTTTTGAAATGCCATAGAATCTGAGTTGACATCATAATTTGAATTTCTCCTTTATAATTTGAATCAATTATTCCACGCCGAACAGTAATTCCTTTAGAAGCCAAATTAGATCAGCCCTGTAAAAGCCTGAAGGTTTGAGGGGGTAGGGGTCCAAAAACTCCAGTATGTACTCTAGAAGGGACTGCTTAATGGTAAAGGAAAAAAAAAATTTAGGGCTGGTATATTAATGACAGCACTGCTGGACGTTGAGGGTTTGAGGGAAAAAATAGAATTTTTTTGCCCTCCTTTTTTGTTGTAGGGGACCTGGGAGGTCCCCTCTTTGGGGTTTCTTGGAATAGGTTTTCCTTCAATATCAAATTTCAATTTACTGTCTTTGGCCCAGTGCATTCCTCTGTGGCAGCATGGGAAAACTTTTGGAAGCATTTTATTAGCTTTCTTAGGGCAGTCCCTTTTTAAACGCTTTTTATCTCCACATGTAAAGCATCCTTCACTTCTCTTTTTAAAAGTTTGTAGCATTGATTCAGCTTGTATTTGCATCTTTTAAGTTTTTGATCCTAGGTTGTGACAAGCCTTTATATAATCAAAAGTAATCTTAGTCTGAAAATTTGCAGCTATAGCGCTTTTGACATTTCTGATATGCATTTTCATAAGCAAGTAAATTATCTAGCTGTTTTTTTGATTTCTTCTCCGATTACAGTATGGGAAATAGCAGCTTCTAGTCTAGCTTAAAAATTAAGGTAACTTTTCATTAGGTTGCAGCAAAGAGACATTTGGAGTTGCGACTGGTGGCAGAGGAGAAGCATTTGGAGCAGCCAGGGCAGGGCTAGCAGCAAAAAATTTTTATATAGTTTTTATTGTTTTAATTGAGCCTTTTGTAAAGTTGAATCATTTAATTTATATGTATATATATATGTGTTTTGTCTGTTGCTGAATATTGGAAGGGCTAGAATATACATTAAAATGGCAGAATTACAGCTTTAATAAGAGCGCATATGGGCTCGAGATCCACTGGAATAATATTTCTTTGTTTGGCTGCTCATTTAACATTTTCTTTGCCCGGAGCCAAATTTAAAAGTCAAAACTGCATTTGTCAGGAAACTAAGGATGATCTTCTACTACTGTTTGAAGGCAAGCCTCTATTCACTGGCGTGAAACCAGAAGTCCCTGAAATGTAAAGAAGTGGTGGGCAAAGCAGAAAATTAATGGGGCTGGCCAGCCTTTTAACCCATGCCTTAGTATTTACAGTCCACAACAGGTCCATGAGTCCCTCCACCCGATATACCACGTATACCAGTGTCTCTGTTCTTTGGCCACATTTGCTGGGGGGTCCATTATTGGACCGGAACCTTGTGGTCCGGTGTTGGCGATCAGAAAGTAAAAGAGAGAAGGAGGCTGATATCGCTTCTTTACACAGAGGACCAATATTGTCCTTGACAGAGGGCGTGCATCACTCACCAAGGTACCAGGCGCCCTCTCGAGGGGGTCTTAGAAGCCCGGGCAGAAAAGTGAGCACGACGGGTCTCCAGGCTCCAGAGAGTCAGCCAGAAAAAGATAGAGAGAGAGAGAAAAAGAGAGAGAGAGACAAAAAAGACCGGGGGACCTAAGCTCTAATGGAGCAAAGGTGCTTTAATGATTTTTCTATGAGTATATACAGGCTGCAGTACAAGAAACTTCTTTGGGGAATGATAGAGTTCAGCAAACCAAACAAACTGCAAAGGTTACCAAGGGAACAAGGAGTAATGCTAGTCCCAAGGTCAGGAGACAATCCATATCTCAAGAAAGGCGAAGGGGACTAAGCAGTTTTGTCTTAAAAAGCGATGCTCTGCTGAACTTGGTGTTCCTCTTCCTCTGGACTTCGGACGGTGTTCTCGGGGATACTCTGTTGTTTAAAGGAAGTCAAGCCACTTCCCGTGTTTGATGTGGAATTCGGGTTGGCTCTGGAGCTCATGCAGGGGATTCTGGACTCATCTCGAGTCGATTTGCGGAACACAGAGCCCTTTCTTGTTGCTGCGGTGACATCAGGGTCCCGCTAGACTTGTGACAGTGTTCTTGGTGACTCTCTGAAGTTCCGTCCAGGAAGTCCAGACTTCTATCTTGTTTGATGGGGAACACGGAATTGCTCTGCATGCAATGCAGGGGAATCGGGCATCATCTGGCAGCGAGGCGGAAGTCTCGTGTTTTTTTGTCGAGTTACGGTGGGAACCTGGGGTATATTCTCGAGTTAGGACTTGGATGGCTCTTCAAAACTCGAGTTTGTTCAGCAAAGTCAGGACTCATGTCTAGTTGCGAGGGACACCTCGAGATTCTCATCGAGGCTTGGCAGGGCAGGGAAATTGGGATGCCTCTTTAGGTGAGACTTGAGACCCAGTGTCCCTTTCAGTTCCCACAGTGATTGTCGGATTCCTATCAATTTTTAAGAGGAGTCAGGCTTGTTGTCCTTTTGACGCATTGAACTGCAAGTTCCTCTCGAATTTTCAAGGGGATGTGAGGCCTCCTGTCTAGATGAGGCGGGGAACTAGGGCTTTCTCTAAAGTCTCCACAGGGGATTCACTCATCCCTTCATCTTGGGAGATGAAAGACTAGCCTGCATTCAAGTCACTGGAGGGAAATCCGGCCTTATTTCGAGTCAGGGCATCTCGGTGTCCATTCCGCTTGGGGCAGCAAACTCAGGGTCCCTCTCACATACCTATAGCTAAGAGAGGCCTCCTGTTGAGGTGTTTGTGGAAAGTTGCATTCCTCTTGAGTCAAAAATAGGGAATCAGCTCTCATCTCGAGATGATTTGGGGAACCTGAAACATTCCTTGAGTTGGTGTGCTGAACGTGGTGTGTTCCTGGTTCCTCTGGACTATATTTTATTTTTTTTTCTATAACAACCATGATATATCTTGTATGTTAGCATTTTATAGATCATTGAACATATGTATCAAATCATATTATATTGTATATGCATCCATTCCAGTACAAATATATATTTTTATTCATTTAACAGCTCAAAATCTCTTCAGCTCTTCTGCAAGAAAATCCCCTTGTAAGAGTAAAGCCAATGTTCAGCAGTTAACGCTTTGAAATCCTAATTCATTTCGAAATGACCCAGCCATTCAACAAGCTTCTACTACTTAGTTCAGCACAACTCCAGCAACATAAGTCACTCTAATCCCAAGGGACCAATCCAGATTATAGAGAATAGATCATTTTATCAAAAATACAATTTTTTTAATAGACCTTATCTAAAATTATTCATCTCATATATATATATATATATATATATATATATATATATATATATATATATATACCTTTTTTTTTGACAATTTTTTTTGACAATCTTACTTACCCCAACAAAGGCATAACAAATGTATATATATAATGTTGATGACTTAAGACATGTCCCTACTAGATTAAGAAATAATTACATTGAAATCACATTCACAATTAAATAAATATTATACCCAACTTTGAACACCCTTCAGTTCATGTAGAGCTTAAACCAAATAGTGCCCATTAACTCCACACTATCTAAAAACAAAAACATACATTGAAACATAGCTAATTTTAGATACATAGACATAGTTCCCCTTATGAAATTTAAAATAGCTTTTTGTTTATTTTTTTTTTTTTTGCTCCACCAATTTGCTCATTTCTGGAGTCCTAGATAGAGTGGGCTGCGTATGCCAAGGACATGATAAGAGTTAACTTAAGGTTTTTTCTTAGGCCTATTTTTGTTTCCCAGGCAGAACTGGAGTTCCAAATATATATATATATATATATATATATATATATATATATATATATATATATATATTTATTTTTTTTTTCAAGTTCACCTTCCTTTACTACACTTCCATCAAGTGCCGGTTTTGCAATTTCAATTAAAATTTTATTTTCACCAGTTTTCATTGGAGTCTAAAGAATATCATAGCCATTCAGTGTCAAAAATATCCTTTCTCCTTCTTGTAGCTATAGTATATTATTAACGATATATGCATGAACGAATTTTTGTCACATAGGACTTAAACCTTGGCTGAAAATTTTTGACAAATACTTGGACTAATATGGAGAGGGCAATGGAACCTCTTTCAGTACTCTTGTCTGGAGAATCTCAGGGATAGTTGAGCCTGGTGGGCTGACATCTATGGGGTTGCATAGAGTAGGACACGACTGAAGTGACTTAGCAGCAGCAGTAGCAGGACTTTTAAGCATACCTTGTGGTAACATAGTCTACTGAAATCTTTTATGAGGCACGATATGATTAAGAAAAGGGAGAGAGAAAGTTAGTCTCTCCCGGTCTAAAGGGTGTAAAGGCATATTAAAAAAAAAAATCTTGTGAATCCGTAATAATAATGTGCCAATTTTGAGGAATTTTGAGGAATAGTAATGGGATCTCTGGTTACAATGCAGCCCCAGGGTTTCAAAAAAGTATTAACTTTTTAAAATTCTGTTAAGAGACACCATTTGTAATATTTCCTTTGTATAACAAAAATAGGAGAGTTCCAAAAAGAGCAAGATTCTTCAATATGTTTCCTTTTTAATTGTGTGTTTATATGTTCTTTAGTAGCTTGTAATTTTTCTTTCATAAGGGGGCATTGCTTTGTCTAAATAGGCTCATAAATTTTCTCTGTTATTTTAATAACTGTTTTGTTTGTAAAATGAGCATTGGCCCCTAGGAAAAATGTGGAATGTATATCTGAGTTTGCCATTGCATAAATAAGTCCCTTCCTATGAGATTAAGGGGTGCATCTATCACATAAGGTTTTAATGTTTTAGGTTGGCCTTTTGGTCTATCATATGTGTAGATTTGAATATTTTCATAAATTTATTGTACTTTTTTTGCTTGAGAAATTTTGCTGCAATTTGGCAAGAGACCTTTTGTATTTTGTCAGGATTTGGGCCAAAACAGTATCGAAATGATAATATTAGACCCATTGCTGAGGGGTCCAGAAAATATTTTACCATTAATTTTGATGTTTATATTTGGTCGGACATATTTAAATAACAATGATGTCTATAAGGATTGTTTTTGATCTGTATTACCAAATCTGCCTCTCCCTACATTAGTAGAGGAGTTAATGGAAGTGTAAGGCAAAAGAAGTAATTGAGAAATGTTGTCCCCCCCTTTTGAAATGCCATAGAATCTGAGTTGACATCATAATTTGAATTTCTCCTTTATAATTTGAATCAATTATTCCACGCCGAACAGTAATTCCTTTAGAAGCCAAATTAGATCAGCCCTGTAAAAGCCTGAAGGTTTGAGGGGGTAGGGGGGTCCAAAAACTCCAGTATGTACTCTAGAAGGGACTGCTTAATGGTAAAGGAAAAAAAAATCATTTAGGGCTGGTATATTAATGACAGCACTGCTGGACGTTGAGGGTTTTGAGGGAAAAAAAAAATAGAATTTTGCCCTCCTTTTTTGTTGTAGGGGACCTGGGAGGTCCCCTCTTTGGAGTTTCTTGGAATAGGTTTTCCTTCAATATCAAATTTCAATTTACTGTCTTTGGCCCAGTGCATTCCTCTGTGGCAGCATGGGAAAACTTTTGGAAGCATTTTATTAGCTTTCTTAGGGCAGTCCCTTTTTAAACGCTTTTTATCTCCACATGTAAAGCATCCTTCACTTCTCTTTTTAAAAGTTTGTAGCATTGATTCAGCTTGTATTTGCATCTTTTAAGTTTTTGATCCTAGGTTGTGACAAGCCTTTATATAATCAAAAGTAATCTTAGTCTGAAAATTTGCAGCTATAGCGCTTTGACATTTCTGATATGCATTTTCATAAGCAAGTAAATTATCTAGCTGTTTTTTTTTTTCTTCTCCGATTACAGTATGGGAAATAGCAGCTTCTAGTCTAGCTTAAAAATTAAGGTAACTTTTCATTAGGTTGCAGCAAAGAGCAGCAAAGAGACATTTTGGAGTTGCGACTGGTGGCAGAGGAGAAGCATTTGGAGCAGCCAGGGCAGGGCTAGCAAGAAAATTTTTATATAGTTTGTATTGTTTTAATTGAGCCTTTTGTAAAGTTGAATCATTTAATTTATATGTATATAATATGTGTTTTGTGTTTGTCTGTTGCTGAATATTGGAAGGGCTAGAATATACATTAAAATGGCAGAATTACAGCTTTAATAAGAGCGCATATGGGCTCGAGATCCACTGGAATAATATTTCTTTGTTTGGCTGCTCATTTAACATTTTCTTTGCCCGGAGCCAAATTTAAAAGTCAAAACTGCATTTGTCAGGAAACTAAGGATGATCTTCTACTACTGTTTGAAGGCAAGCCTCTATTCACTGGCGTGAAACCAGAAGTCCCTGAAATGTAAAGAAGTGGTGGGCAAAGCAGAAAATTAATGGGGCTGGCCAGCCTTTTAACCCATGCCTTAGTATTTACAGTCCACAACAGGTCCATGAGTCCCTCCACCCGATATACCACGTATACCAGTGTCTCTGTTCTTTGGCCACATTTGCTGGGGTCCATTATTGGACCGGAACCTTGTGGTCCGGTGTTGGCGATCAGAAAGTAAAAGAGAGAAGGAGGCTGATATCGCTTCTTTACACAGAGGACCAATATTGTCCTTGACAGAGGGCGTGCATCACTCACCAAGGTACCAGGCGCCCTCTCGAGGGGGTCTTAGAAGCCCGGGCAGAAAAGTGAGCACGACGGGTCTCCAGGCTCCAGAGAGTCAGCCAGAAAAAGATAGAGAGAGAGAGAGAAAAAGAGAGAGAGAGACAAAAAAAAAAACCGGGGGACCTAAGCTCTAATGGAGCAAAGGTGCTTTAATGATTTTTCTATGAGTATATACAGGCTGCAGTACAAGAAACTTCTTTGGGGAATGATAGAGTTCAGCAAACCAAACAAACTGCAAAGGTTACCAAGGGAACAAGGAGTAATGCTAGTCCCAAGGTCAGGAGACAATCCATATCTCAAGAAAGGCGAAGGGGACTAAGCAGTTTTGTCTTAAAGCGATGCTCTGCTGAACTTGGTGTTCCTCTGGACTTCGGACGGTGTTCTCGGGGATACTCTGTTGTTTAAAGGAAGTCAAGCCACTTCCCGTGTTTGATGTGGAATTCGGGTTGGCTCTGGAGCTCATGCAGGGGATTCTGGACTCATCTCGAGTCGATTTGCGGAACACAGAGCCCTTTCTTGTTGCTGCGGTGACATCAGGGTCCCGCTAGACTTGTGACAGTGTTCTTGGTGACTCTCTGAAGTTCCGTCCAGGAAGTCCAGACTTCTATCTTGTTTGATGGGGAACACGGAATTGCTCTGCATGCAATGCAGGGGAATCGGGCATCATCTGGCAGCGAGGCGGAAGTCTCGTGTTTTTTTGTCGAGTTTTTTGGTGGGGGAACCTGGGGTATATTCTCGAGTTAGGACTTGGATGGCTCTTCAAAACTCGAGTTTGTTCAGCAAAAACTCGTCAGTTCAGCAAAGTCAGGACTCATGTCTAGTTTTGCGAGGGACACCTCGAGATTCTCATCGAGGCTTGGCAGGGAAATTGGGATGCCTCTTTAGGTGAGACTTGAGACCCAGTGTCCCTTTCAGTTCCCACAGTGATTGTCGGATTCCTATCAATTTTTAAGAGGAGTCAGGCTTGTTGTCCTTTTGACGCATTGAACTGCAAGTTCCTCTCGAATTTTCAAGGGGATGTGAGGCCTCCTGTCTAGATGAGGCGGGGAACTAGGGCTTTCTCTAAAGTCTCCACAGGGGATTCACTCATCCCTTCATCTTGGGAGATGAAAGACTAGCCTGCATTCAAGTCACTGGAGGGAAATCCGGCCTTATTTCGAGTCAGGGCATCTCGGTGTCCATTCCGCTTGGGGCAGCAAACTCAGGGTCCCTCTCACATACCTATAGCTAAGAGAGGCCTCCTGTTGAGGTGTTTGTGGAAAGTTGCATTCCTCTTGAGTCAAAAATAGGGAATCAGCTCTCATCTCAGAGATGATTTGATGATTTTTGGGGGGAACTGAAACATTCCTTGAGTTGGTGTGCTGAACGTGGTGTTCCTCTGGACTATATTTTATTTTTCTATAACAAACCATGATATATCTTGTATGTTAGCATTTTATAGATCATTGAACATATGTATCAAATCATATTATATTGTATATGCATCCATTCCAGTACAAATATATATTTTTATTCATTAACATTCAAAATCTCTTCAGCTCTTCTGCAAGAAAATCCCCTTGTAAGAGTAAGCCAATGTTCAGCAGTTAACGCTTTGAAATCCTAATTCATTTCGAAATGACCCAGCCATTCAACAAGCTTCTACTACTTAGTTCAGCACAACTCAGCAACATAAGTCACTCTAATCCCAAGGGACCAATCCAGATCATAGAGAATAGATCATTTTATCAAAAATATAATTTTTTTTTAATAGACCTTATCTAAAATTATTCATCTCATATATATATATATATATATATATATATATATATATATATATATATATATATATATATATATATGGTTACCTTTTTTTGACAATCGTATCTTACCCCAAACAAAGGCATAACAAATGTATTATATAATGTTGATGACTTAAGACATGTCCCTACTAGATTAAGAAATAATTACATTGAAATCACATTCACAATTAAATAAATATTATACCCAACTTTGAACACCCTTCAGTTCATGTAGAGCTTAAACCAAATAGTGCCCATTAACTCCACACTATCTAAAAACAAAAACATACATTGAAACATAGCTAATTTTAGATACATAGACATAGACCCCTTATGAAATTTAAAATAGCTTTTTGTTTATTTTTTTTTTTTTTTGTTTTTTTTTTTTGCTCATTTCTGGAGTCCTAGATAGAGTGGGCTGCGTATGCCAAGGACATGATAAGAGTTAACTTAAGGTTTTTTTTAGGCCTATTTTTGTTTTCCCAGGCAGAACTGGAGTTTCAAATATATATATATATATATATATATATATATATATATATATATATATATATATTTATTTTTTTTTTTTCAAGTTTCCTTTTCCTACTACACTTCCATCAAGTGCCGGTTTTGCAATTTCAATTAAAATTTTATTTTCACCAGTTTTCATTGGAGTCTAAAGAATATCATAGCCATTCAGTGTCAAAAATATCCTTTCTCCTTCTTGTAGCTATAGTATATTATTAACGATATATGCATGAACGAATTTTTGTCACATAGGACTTAAACCTTGGCTGAAAATTTTTGACAAATACTTGGACTAATATGGAGAGGGCAATGGAACCTCTTTCAGTACTCTTGTCTGGAGAATCTCAGGGATAGGAGAGCCTGGTGGGCTGACATCTATGGGGTGCATAGAGTAGGACACGACTGAAGTGACTTAGCAGCAGCAGTAGCAGGACTTTTAAGCATACCTTGTGGTAACATAGTCTACTGAAATCTTTTATGAGGCACGATATGATTAAGAAAAGGGAGAGAGAAAGTTAGAGAGAAAGTTAGTCCCCGGTCTAAATGGTGTAAAGGCATATTAAAAAAAAAAAATCTTGTGAATCCGTAATAATAATGTGCCAATTTTGAGGAATAGTAATGGGATCTCTGGTTACAATGCAGCCCCAGGGTTCAAAAAAGTATTAACTTTTTAAAATTCTGTTAAGAGACACCATTTGTAATATTTCCTTTGTATAACAAAAATAAGAGAGTTCCAAAAAGAGCAAGATTCTTCAATATGTTTCCTTTTTAATTGTGTGTTTATATTTCTTTAGTAGCTTGTAATTTTTCTTTCATAAGGGGGCATTGCTTTGTCTAAATAGGCTCATAAATTTTCTCTGTTATTTTAATAACTGTTTTGTTTGTAAAATGAGCATTGGCCCCTAGGAAAAATGTGGAATGTATATCTGAGTTTGCCATTGCATAAATAAGTCCCTTCCTATGAGATTAAGGGGTGCATCTATCACATAAGGTTTTAATGTTTTAGGTTGGCCTTTTGGTCTATCATATGTGTAGATTTTTTAAATATTTTCATAAATTTATTTACTTTTTGCTTGAGAAAATTCCTGCAATTTGGCAAGAGACCTTTTGTATGGGTCAGGATTTGGGCCAAAACAGTATCGAAATGATAATATTAGACCCATTGCTGAGGGGTCCAGAAAATATTTTACCATTAATTTTGATGTTTATATTTGGTCGGACATATTTAAATAACAATGATGTCTATAAGGATTGTTTTTGATCTGTATTACCAAATCTGCCTCTCCCTACATTAGTAGAGGAGTTAATGGAAGTGTAAGGCAAAAGAAGTAATTGAGAAATGTTGTCCCCCCTTTTGAAATGCCATAGAATCTGAGTTGACATCATAATTTGAATTTCTCCTTTATAATTTGAATCAATTATTCCACGCCGAACAGTAATTCCTTTAGAAGCCAAATTAGATCAGCCCTGTAAAAGCCTGAAGGTTTGAGGGGGTAGGGGTCCAAAAACTCCAGTATGTACTCTAGAAGGGACTGCTTAATGGTAAAGGAAAAAAAAGGGACTGCTTAATTTAGGGCTGGTATATTAATGACAGCACTGCACTGCTGACGTTGAGGGTTTGAGGGAAAAAATAGAATTTTGCCCTCCTTTTTTTTGTTGTAGGGGACCTGGGAGGTCCCCTCTTTGGAGTTTCTTGGAATAGGTTTTCCTTCAATATCAAATTTCAATTTACTGTCTTTGGCCCAGTGCATTCCTCTGTGGCAGCATGGGAAAACTTTTGGAAGCATTTTATTAGCTTTTTTAGGGCAGTCCCTTTTTAAACGCTTTTTATCTCCACATGTAAAGCATCCTTCACTTCTCTTTTTAAAAGTTTGTAGCATTGATTCAGCTTGTATTTGCATCTTTTAAGTTTTTGATCCTAGGTTGTGACAAGCCTTTATATAATCAAAAGTAATCTTAGTCTGAAAATTTGCAGCTATAGCGCTTTGACATTTCTGATATGCATTTTCATAAGCAAGTAAATTATCTAGCTGTTTTTTTTTTTCTTTCTCGATTACAGTATGGGAAATAGCAGCTTCTAGTCTAGCTTAAAAATTAAGGTAAAAAAAAAAAAAAAATTAAGGTAAGGTAACTTTTCATTAGGTTGCAGCAAAGAGAGAGACATTTGGAGTTGCGACTGGTGGCAGAGGAGAAGCATTTGGAGCAGCCAGGGCAGGGCTAGCAAGAAAATTTTTATATAGTTTGTATTGTTTTAATTGAGCCTTTTGTAAAGTTGAATCATTTAATTTATATGTATATAATATGTGTTTTGTCTGTTGCTGAATATTGGAAGGGCTAGAATATACATTAAAATGGCAGAATTACAGCTTTAATAAGAGCGCATATGGGCTCGAGATCCACTGGAATAATATTTCTTTGTTTGGCTGCTCATTTTACATTTTCTTTGCCCGGAGCCAAATTTAAAAGTCAAAACTGCATTTGTCAGGAAACTAAGGATGATCTTCTACTACTGTTTGAAGGCAAGCCTCTATTCACTGGCGTGAAACCAGAAGTCCCTGAAATGTAAAGAAGTGGTGGGCAAAGCAGAAAAAAGCATGGGGCTGGCCAGCCTTTTTAACCCATGCCTTAGTATTTACACAGTCACAACAGGTCCATGAGTCCCTCCACCCGATATACCACGTATACCAGTGTCTCTGTTCTTTGGCCACATTTGCTGGGGTCCATTATTGGACCGGAACCTTGTGGTCCGGTGTTGGCGATCAGAAAGTAAAAGAGAGAAGGAGGCTGATATCGCTTCTTTACACAGAGGACCAATATTGTCCTTGACAGAGGGCGTGCATCACTCACCAAGGTACCAGGCGCCCTCTCGAGGGGGTCTTAGAAGCCCGGGCAGAAAAGTGAGCACGACGGGTCTCCAGGCTCCAGAGAGTCAGCCAGAAAAAGATAGAGAGAGAGAGAAAAAAGAGAGAGAGAGAGAAAAAAAAAAAGGGGACCTAAGCTCTAATGGAGCAAAGGTGCTTTAATGATTTTTTTATGAGTATATACAGGCTGCAGTACAAGAAACTTCTTTGGGGAATGATAGAGTTCAGCAAAAACCAAACAAACTGCAAAGGTTACCAAGGGAACAAGGAGTAATGCTAGTCCCAAGGTCAGGAGACAATCCATATCTCAAGAAAGGCGAAGGGGACTAAGCAGTTTTGTCTTAAAGCGATGCTCTGCTGAACTTGGTGTTCCTCTGGACTGGACTTTGGACGGTGTTCTCGGGGATACTCTGTTGTTTAAAGGAAGTCAAGCCACTTCCCGTGTTTGATGTGGAATTCGGGTTGGCTCTGGAGCTCATGCAGGGGATTCTGGACTCATCTCGAGTCGATTTGCGGAACACAGAGCCCTTTCTTGTTGCTGCGGTGACATCAGGGTCCCGCTAGACTTGTGACAGTGTTCTTGGTGACTCTCTGAAGTTCCGTCCAGGAAGTCCAGACTTCTATCTTGTTTGATGGGGAACACGGAATTGCTCTGCATGCAATGCAGGGGAATCGGGCATCATCTGGCAGCAGCGGAAGTCTCGTGTTTTTTTTTTTCGAGTTTGTCGGTGGGAAACCTGGGGTATATTCCTGGGGTATATTCGAGTTAGGACTTGGATGGACTCTTCTCTTCAAACTCGAGTTTGTTCAGCAAAGTCAGGACTCATGTCTAGTTGCGAGGGACACCTCGAGATTCTCATCGATCGAGGCTTGGCAGGGAAATTGGGATGCCTCTTTAGGTGAGACTTGAGACCCAGTGTCCCTTTCAGTTCCCACAGTGATTGTCGGATTCCTATCAATTTTTAAGAGGAGTCAGGCTTGTTGTCCTTTTGACGCATTGAACTGCAAGTTCCTCTCGAATTTTCAAGGGGATGTGAGGCCTCCTGTCTAGATGAGGCGGGGAACTAGGGCTTTCTCTAAAGTCTCCACAGGGGATTCACTCATCCCTTCATCTTGGGAGATGAAAGACTAGCCTGCATTCAAGTCACTGGAGGGAAATCCGGCCTTATTTCGAGTCAGGGCATCTCGGTGTCCATTCCGCTTGGGGCAGCAAACTCAGGGTCCCTCTCACATACCTATAGCTAAGAGAGGCCTCCTGTTGAGGTGTTTGTGTTGAAAGTTGCATTTGCTCTTGGTCAAAAATAGGGAATCAGCTCTCATCTCGAGATGATTTGGGGAACCTGAAACATTCCTTGAGTTGGTGTGCTGAACGTGGTGTTCCTCTGGACTATATTTTATTTTTCTATAACAACCATGATATATCTTGTATGTTAGCATTTTATAGATCATTGAACATATGTATCAAATCATATTATATTGTATATGCATCCATTCCAGTACAAATATATATTTTTATTCATTAACAGCTCAAAATCTCTTCAGCTCTTCTGCAAGAAAATCCCCTTGTAAGAGTAAGCCAATGTTCAGCAGTTAACGCTTTGAAATCCTAATTCATTTCGAAATGACCCAGCCATTCAACAAGCTTCTACTACTTAGTTCAGCACAACTCCAGCAACATAAGTCACTCTAATCCCAAGGGACCAATCCAGATTATAGAGAATAGATCATTTTATCAAAAATACAATTTTTTTTAATAAAACCTTTTTTTAAAATTATTCATCTCATCATATATATATATATATATATTATATATATATATATATATATATATATATATATATATATTTTACCTTTTTTTTGACAATCGTATCTTACCCCAAACAAAAGCATAACAAATGTATTATATAATGTTGATGACTTAAGACATGTCCCTACTAGATTAAGAAATAATTACATTGAAATCACATTCACAATTAAATAAATATTATACCCAACTTTGAACACCCTTCAGTTCATGTAGAGCTTAAACCAAATAGTGCCCATTAACTCCACACTATCTAAAAACAAAAACATACATTGAAACATAGCTAATTTTAGATACATAGACATAGTTCCCCTTATGAAATTTAAAATAGCTTTTTGTTTATTTTTTTTTTTTTTGGGCTCCACCAATTTGCTCATTTCTGGAGTCCTAGATAGAGTGGGCTGCGTATGCCAAGGACATGATAAGAGTTAACTTAAGGTTTTTTCTTAGGCCTATTTTTGTTTCCCAGGCAGAACTGGAGTTTCAAATATATATATATATATATATATATATATATATATAATATATATATATATATATTTTTTTTTTTTTTTTCAAGTTCACCTTTCCTTTACTACACTTCCATCAAGTGCCGGTTTTGCAATTTCAATTAAAATTTTATTTTCACCAGTTTTCATTGGAGTCTAAAGAATATCATAGCCATTCAGTGTCAAAAATATCCTTTCTCCTTCTTGTAGCTATAGTATATTATTAACGATATATGCATGAACGAATTTTTGTCACATAGGACTTAAACCTTGGCTGAAAATTTTTGACAAATACTTGGACTAATATGGAGAGGGCAATGGAACCTCTTTCAGTACTCTTGTCTGGAGAATCTCAGGGATAGTTGAGCCTGGTGGGCTGACATCTATGGGGTTGCATAGAGTAGGACACGACTGAAGTGACTTAGCAGCAGCAGTAGCAGGACTTTTAAGCATACCTTGTGGTAACATAGTCTACTGAAATCTTTTATGAGGCACGATATGATTAAGAAAAGGGAGAGAGAAAGAGAGAGTCTCTCTCTCTCCCGGTCTAAAAAAGGTGTAAAGGCATATTAAAAAATCAATCTTGTGAATCCGTAATAATAATGTGCCAATTTTGAGGAATAGTAATGGGATCTCTGGTTACAATGCAGCCCCAGGTTTCAAAAAAGTATTAACTTTTTAAAATTCTGTTAAGAGACACCATTTGTAATATTTCCTTTGTATAACAAAAATAAGAGAGTTCCAAAAAGAGCAAGATTCTTCAATATGTTTCCTTTTTAATTGTGTGTTTATATGTTCTTTAGTAGCTTGTAATTTTTCTTTCATAAGGGGGCATTGCTTTGTCTAAATAGGCTCATAAATTTTCTCTGTTATTTTAATAACTGTTTTGTTTGTAAAATGAGCATTGGCCCCTAGGAAAAATGTGGAATGTATATCTGAGTTTGCCATTGCATAAATAAGTCCCTTCCTATGAGATTAAGGGGTGCATCTATCACATAAGGTTTTAATGTTTTAGGTTGGCCTTTTTAGTTATCTATATCATATGTGTAGATTTGAATATTTTCATAAAAATTTATTGTACTTTTGCTTGAGAAATTCCTGCAATTTGGCAAGAGACCTTTTGTATGGGTCAGGATTTGGGCCAAAACAGTATCGAAATGATAATATTAGACCCATTGCTGAGGGGTCCAGAAAATATTTTACCATTAATTTTGATGTTTATATTTGGTCGGACATATTTAAATAACAATGATGTCTATAAGGATTGTTTTTGATCTGTATTACCAAATCTGCCTCTCCCTACATTAGTAGAGGAGTTAATGGAAGTGTAAGGCAAAAGAAGTAATTGAGAAATGTTGTCCCCCCTTTTGAAATGCCATAGAATCTGAGTTGACATCATAATTTGAATTTCTCCTTTATAATTTGAATCAATTATTCCACGCCGAACAGTAATTCCTTTAGAAGCCAAATTAGATCAGCCCTGTAAAAGCCTGAAGGTTTGAGGGGGTAGGGGTCCAAAAACTCCAGTATGTACTCTAGAAAAACTCCAGGGACTCTAGAAGGGACTGCTTAATGGTAAAGGAAAAAATCATTTAGGGCTGGTATATTAATGACAGCACTGCTGGACGTTGAGGGTTTGAGGGAAAAAATAGAATTTTGCCCTCCTTTTTTTTGTAGGGGACCTGGGAGGTCCCCTCTTTGGAGTTTCTTGGAATAGGTTTTTCCTTCAATATCAAATTTCAATTTACTGTCTTTGGCCCAGTGCATTCCTCTGTGGCAGCATGGGAAAACTTTTGGAAGCATTTTATTAGCTTTCTTAGGGCAGTCCCTTTTTAAACGCTTTTTATCTCCACATGTAAAGCATCCTTCACTTCTCTTTTTAAAAGTTTGTAGCATTGATTCAGCTTGTATTTGCATCTTTTAAGTTTTTGATCCTAGGTTGTGACAAGCCTTTATATAATCAAAAGTAATCTTAGTCTGAAAATTTGCAGCTATAGCGCTTTGACATTTCTGATATGCATTTTCATAAGCAAGTAAATTATCTAGCTAAGCAAGTAAATTATTAGCTGTTTTTTTTTTTTCTTCTCGATTACAGTATGGGAAATAGCAGCTTCTAGTCTAGCTTAAAAATTAAGGTAACTTTTCATTAGGTTGCAGCAAAGAGACATTTGGAGTTGCGACTGGTGGCAGAGGAGAAGCATTTGGAGCAGCCAGGGCAGGGCTAGCAAGAAAATTTTTATATAGTTTTTATTGTTTTAATTGAGCCTTTTGTAAAGTTGAATCATTTAATTTATATGTATATAATATGTGTTTTGTCTGTTGCTGAATATTGGAAGGGCTAGAATATACATTAAAATGGCAGAATTACAGCTTTAATAAGAGCGCATATGGGCTCGAGATCCACTGGAATAATATTTCTTTGTTTGGCTGCTCATTTAACATTTTCTTTGCCCGGAGCCAAATTTAAAAGTCAAAACTGCATTTGTCAGGAAACTAAGGATGATCTTCTACTACTGTTTGAAGGCAAGCCTCTATTCACTGGCGTGAAACCAGAAGTCCCTGAAATGTAAAGAAGTGGTGGGGGCAAGCAAAATTAATGGGGCTGGCCAGCCTTTTAACCCATGCCTTAGTATTTACAGTCCACAACAGGTCCATGAGTCCCTCCACCCGATATACCACGTATACCAGTGTCTCTGTTCTTTGGCCACATTTGCTGGGGTCCATTATTGGACCGGAACCTTGTGGTCCGGTGTTGGCGATCAGAAAGTAAAAGAGAGAAGGAGGCTGATATCGCTTCTTTACACAGAGGACCAATATTGTCCTTGACAGAGGGCGTGCATCACTCACCAAGGTACCAGGCGCCCTCTCGAGGGGGTCTTAGAAGCCCGGGCAGAAAAGTGAGCACGACGGGTCTCCAGGCTCCAGAGAGTCAGCCAGAAAAAGATAGAGAGAGAGAGAAAAAGAGAGAGAGAGAGAAAAAGAAAGGGGGACCTAAGCTCTAATGGAGCAAAGGTGCTTTAATGATTTTTCTATGAGTATATACAGGCTGCAGTACAAGAAACTTCTTTGGGGAATGATAGAGTTCAGCAAACCAAACAAACTGCAAAGGTTACCAAGGGAACAAGGAGTAATGCTAGTCCCAAGGTCAGGAGACAATCCATATCTCAAGAAAGGCGAAGGGGACTAAGCAGTTTTGTCTTAAAGCGATGCTCTGCTGAACTTGGTGTTCCTCTGGACTTCGGACGGTGTTCTCGGGGATACTCTGTTGTTTAAAGGAAGTCAAGCCACTTCCCGTGTTTGATGTGGAATTCGGGTTGGCTCTGGAGCTCATGCAGGGGATTCTGGACTCATCTCGAGTCGATTTGCGGAACACAGAGCCCTTTCTTGTTGCTGCGGTGACATCAGGGTCCCGCTAGACTTGTGACAGTGTTCTTGGTGACTCTCTGAAGTTCCGTCCAGGAAGTCCAGACTTCTATCTTGTTTGATGGGGAACACGGAATTGCTCTGCATGCAATGCAGGGGAATCGGGCATCATCTGGCAGCGAGGCGGAAGTCTCGTGTTTTTTTTTTTTCGTTTTGTCGTGGGAAGGGGGGTATATTCTCGAGTTAGGACTTGGATGGCTCTTCAAAACTCGAGTTTGTTCAGCAAAGTCAGGACTCATGTCTAGTTGCGAGGGACACCTCGAGATTCTCATCGAGGCTTGGCAGGGAAATTGGGATGCCTCTTTAGGTGAGACTTGAGACCCAGTGTCCCTTTCAGTTCCCACAGTGATTGTCGGATTCCTATCAATTTTTAAGAGGAGTCAGGCTTGTTGTCCTTTTGACGCATTGAACTGCAAGTTCCTCTCGAATTTTCAAGGGGATGTGAGGCCTCCTGTCTAGATGAGGCGGGGAACTAGGGCTTTCTCTAAAGTCTCCACAGGGGATTCACTCATCCCTTCATCTTGGGAGATGAAAGACTAGCCTGCATTCAAGTCACTGGAGGGAAATCCGGCCTTATTTCGAGTCAGGGCATCTCGGTGTCCATTCCGCTTGGGGCAGCAAACTCAGGGTCCCTCTCACATAGCAAACTCATAGCTACACATACCTATAGCTAAGAGAGGCCCCTGTTGAGGTGTTTGTGGAAAGTTGCATTCCTCTTGAGTCAAAAATAGGGAATCAGCTCTCATCTCGAGATGATTTGGGGAACCTGAAACATTCCTTGAGTTGGTGTGCTGAACGTGGTGTTCCTCTGGACTATATTTTATTTTTCTATAACAACCATGATATATCTTGTATGTTAGCATTTTATAGATCATTGAACATATGTATCAAATCATATTATATTGTATATGCATCCATTCCATACAAATATATATATTTTTTTCATTAACAGCTCAAAATCTCTTCAGCTCTTCTGCAAGAAAATCCCCTTGTAAGAGTAAGCCAATGTTCAGCAGTTAACGCTTTGAAATCCTAATTCATTTCGAAATGACCCAGCCATTCAACAAGCTTCTACTACTTAGTTCAGCACAACTCCAGAACATAAGTCACTCTAATCCAGCAGGGACCAATCCAGATTATAGAGAATAGATCAGATTATCAAATTTCATTTTATCAAAAATACAATTTTTTTTAGACCTTATCTAAAATTATTCATCTCATATATATATATATATATATATATATATATATATATATATATATATATATATATATATTACCTTTTTTTTTTTTTCGTATCTTACCCCAAAAAAGGCATAACAAATGTATTATATAATGTTGATGACTTAAGACATGTCCCTACTAGATTAAGAAATAATTACATTGAAATCACATTCACAATTAAATAAACATTATACCCAACTTTGAACACCCTTCAATTCATGTAGAGCTTAAACCAAATAGTGCCCATTAACTCCACACTATCTAAAAACAAAAAAACATACATTGAAACATAGCTAATTTTAGATACATAGACATAGTTCCCCTTATGAAATTTAAAATAGCTTTTTTTGTTTATTTTTTTATTTTGGGCTCCACCAATTTGCTCATTTCTGGAGTCCTAGATAGAGTGGGCTGCGTATGCCAAGGACATGATAAGAGTTAACTTAAGGTTTTTTTTTAGGCCTATTTGTTTCCCAGGCAGAACTGGAGTTCCAAATATATATATATATATATATATATATATATATATATATATATATATATATATTTTTTTTTTCAAGTTCACCTTTCCTTTACTACACTTCCATCAAGTGCCGGTTTTGCAATTTCAATTAAAATTTTATTTTCACCAGTTTTTTTGGAGTCTAAAGAATATCATAGCCATTCAGTGTCAAAAATATCCTTTCTCCTTCTTGTAGCTATAGTATATTATTAACGATATATGCATGAACGAATTTTTGTCACATAGGACTTAAACCTTGGCTGAAAATTTTTGACAAAACTTGGACTAATATGGAGAGGGCAATGGAACCTATTTCAGTACTCTTGTCTGGAGAATCTCAGGGATAGTTGAGCCTGGTGGGCTGACATCTATGGGGGTGCATAGAGTAGGACACGACTGAAGTGACTTAGCAGCAGCAGTAGCAGGACTTTTAAGCATACAGCTTAGCAGGACTTTTAAGCATACTTGTGGTAACATAGTACTACTACTGAAATCTTTTATGAGGCACGATATGATTAAGAAAAGGGAGAGAGAAAGTTAGTCTCTCCCGGTCTAAATGTAAAGGCATATTAAAAAATCAATCTTGTGAATCCGTAATAATAATGTGCCAATTTTGAGGAATAGTAATGGGATCTCTGGTTACAATGCAGCCCCAGGTTTCAAAAAAGTATTAACTTTTTAAAATTCTGTTAAGAGACACCATTTGTAATATTTCCTTTGTATAACAAAAATAGAGAGTTTCCAAAAAGAGCAAGATTCTTCAATATGTTTCCTTTTTAATTGTGTGTTTATATGTTCTTTAGTAGCTTGTAATTTTTTTTTCATAAGGGGGCATTGCTTTGTCTAAATAGGCTCATAAATTTTCTCTGTTATTTTAATAACTGTTTTGTTTGTAAAATGAGCATTGGCCCCTAGGAAAAATGTGGAATGTATATCTGAGTTTGCCATTGCATAAATAAGTCCCTTCCTATGAGATTAAGGGGTGCATCTATCACATAAGGTTTTAATGTTTTAGGTTGGCCTTTTGGTCTATCATATGTGTAGATTTGAATATTTTCATAAATTTATTGTACTTTTGCTTGAGAAATTCCTGCAATTTGGCAAGAGACCTTTTGTATGGGTCAGGATTTGGGCCAAAACAGTATCGAAATGATAATATTAGACCCATTGCTGAGGGGTCCAGAAAATATTTTACCATTAATTTTGATGTTTATATTTGGTCGGACATATTTAAATAACAATGATGTCTATAAGGATTGTTTTTTTGATCTGTATTACCAAATCTGCCTCTCCCTACATTAGTAGAGGAGTTAATGGAAGTGTAAGGCAAAAGAAGTAATTGAGAAATGTTGTCCCCCCTTTTGAAATGCCATAGAATCTGAGTTGACATCATAATTTGAATTTCTCCTTTATAATTTGAATCAATTATTCCACGCCGAACAGTAATTCCTTTAGAAGCCAAATTAGATCAGCCCTGTAAAAGCCTGAAATTTGAGGGGGTAGGGGTCCAAAAACTCCAGTATGTACTCTAGAAGGGACTGCTTAATGGTAAAGGAAAAAAAAAAAATTTAGGGCTGGTATATTAATGACAGCACTGCTGGACGTTGAGGGTTTGAGGGAAAAAAAAAAAATAGAATTTTGCCCTCCTTTTTTGTTGTAGGGGACCTGGGAGGTCCCCTCTTTGGAGTTTCTTGGAATAGGTTTTCCTTCAATATCAAATTTCAATTTACTGTCTTTGGCCCAGTGCATTCCTCTGTGGCAGCATGGGAAAACTTTTGGAAGCATTTTATTAGCTTTCTTAGGGCAGTCCCTTTTTAAACGCTTTTTATCTCCACATGTAAAGCATCCTTCACTTCTCTTTTTAAAAGTTTGTAGCATTGATTCAGCTTGTATTTGCATCTTTTAAGTTTTTGATCCTAGGTTGTGACAAGCCTTTATATAATCAAAAGTAATCTTAGTCTGAAAATTTGCAGCTATAGCGCTTTGACATTTCTGATATGCATTTTCATAAGCAAGTAAATTATCTAGCTGTTTTTTTTTTTCTTCTCCGATTACAGTATGGGAAATAGCAGCTTCTAGTCTAGCTTAAAAATTAAGGTAACTTTTCATTAGGTTGCAGCAAAGAGACATTTGGAGTTGCGACTGGTGGCAGAGGAGAAGCATTTGGAGCAGCCAGGGCAGGGCTAGCAAGAAAAAAATTTATATAGTTTTTTTATTGTTTTAATTGAGCCTTTTGTAAAGTTGAATCATTTAATTTATATGTATATATATGTGTTTTGTCTGTTGCTGAATATTGGAAGGGCTAGAATATACATTAAAATGGCAGAATTACAGCTTTAATAAGAGCGCATATAAGCTCGAGATCCACTGGAATAATATTTCTTTGTTTGGCTGCTCATTTAACATTTTCTTTGCCCGGAGCCAAATTTAAAAGTCAAAACTTTAAAAGTCAAAACTTGTCAGGAAACTAAGGATGATCTTCTACTACTGTTTGAAGGCAAGCAAGCCTCTATTCACTGGCGTGAAACCAGAAGTCCCTGAAATGTAAAGAAGTGGTGGGCAAAGCAGAAAATTAATGGGGCTGGCCAGCCTTTTAACCCATGCCTTAGTATTTACAGTCCACAACAGGTCCATGAGTCCCTCCACCCGATATACCACGTATACCAGTGTCTCTGTTCTTTGGCCACATTTGCTGGGGTCCATTATTGGACCGGAACCTTGTGGTCCGGTGTTGGCGATCAGAAAGTAAAAGAGAGAAGGAGGCTGATATCGCTTCTTTACACAGAGGACCAATATTGTCCTTGACAGAGGGCGTGCATCACTCACCAAGGTACCAGGCGCCCTCTCGAGGGGGGTCTTAGAAGCCCGGGCAGAAAAGTGAGCACGACGGGTCTCCAGGCTCCAGAGAGTCAGCCAGAAAAAGAGAGAGAGAGAGAGAAAAAAGAGAGAGAGAGAAAAAAAAGACCGGGGGACCTAAGCTCTAATGGAATGCAAAAAGGTGCTGCTTTAAATGATTTTTCTATGAGTATATACAGGCTGCAGTACAAGAAACTTCTTTGGGGAATGATAGAGTTCAGCAAACCAAACAAACTGCAAAGGTTACCAAGGGAACAAGGAGTAATGCTAGTCCCAAGGTCAGGAGACAATCCATATCTCAAGAAAGGCGAAGGGGACTAAGCAGTTTTGTCTTAAAGCGATGCTCTGCTGAACTTGGTGTTCCTCTGGACTTCGGACGGTGTTCTCGGGGATACTCTGTTGTTTAAAGGAAGTCAAGCCACTTCCCGTGTTTGATGTGGAATTCGGGTTGGCTCTGGAGCTCATGCAGGGGATTCTGGACTCATCTCGAGTCGATTTGCGGAACACAGAGCCCTTTCTTGTTGCTGCGGTGACATCAGGGTCCCGCTAGACTTGTGACAGTGTTCTTGGTGACTCTCTGAAGTTCCGTCCAGGAAGTCCAGACTTCTATCTTGTTTGATGGGGAACACGGAATTGCTCTGCATGCAATGCAGCAGGGGGAGGGGAATCGGGCATCATCATCTGGCAGCGAGGCGGAAGTCTCGTGTTTTTTTTTTCGAGTTACGGTGGGAACCTGGGGTATATTCTCGAGTTAGGACTTGGATGGCTCTTCAAAACTCGAGTTTGTTCAGCAAAGTCAGGACTCATGTCTAGTTGCGAGGGACACCTCGAGATTCTCATCGAGGCTTGGCAGGGAAATTGGGATGCCTCTTTAGGTGAGACTTGAGACCCAGTGTCCCTTTCAGTTCCCACAGTGATTGTCGGATTCCTATCAATTTTTAAGAGGAGTCAGGCTTGTTGTCCTTTTGACGCATTGAACTGCAAGTTCCTCTCGAATTTTCAAGGGGATGTGAGGCCTCCTGTCTAGATGAGGCGGGGAACTAGGGCTTTCTCTAAAGTCTCCACAGGGGATTCACTCATCCCTTCATCTTGGGAGATGAAAGACTAGCCTGCATTCAAGTCACTGGAGGGAAATCCGGCCTTATTTCGAGTCAGGGCATCTCGGTGTCCATTCCGCTTGGGGCAGCAAACTCAGGGTCCCTCTCACATACCTATAGCTAAGAGAGGCCTCCTGTTGAGGTGTTTGTGGAAAGTTGCATTCCTCTTGAGTCAAAAATAGGGAATCAGCTCTCATCTCGAGATGATTTGGGGAACCTGAAACATTCCTTGAGTTGGTGTGCTGAACGTGGTGTTCCTCTGGACTATATTTTATTTTTTTTATAACAACCATGATATATCTTGTATGTTAGCATTTTATAGATCATTGAACATATGTATCAAATCATATTATATTGTATATATTCCATTCCATACAAATATATATTTTTATTCATTAACAGCTCAAAATCTCTTTAGCTCTTCTCAAGAAAATCCCCTTGTAAGAGTAAGCCAATGTTCAGCAGTTAACGCTTTGAAATCCTAAATTCATTTCGAAATGACCCAGCCATTCAACAAGCTTCTACTACTTAGTTCAGCACAACTCCAGCAACATAAGTCACTCTCTAATCCAGGGACCAATCCAGATTATAGAGAATAGATCATTTTATCAAAAATACAATTTTTTTTTAATAGACCTTATCTAAAATTATTCATCTCATATATATATATATATATATATATATATATATATATATATATATATATATATATATATATATTACCTTTTTTTTTTTTAATCGTATCTTACCCCAAAAAAGGCATAACAAATGTATTATATAATGTTGATGACTTAAGACATGTCCCTACTAGATTAAGAAATAATTACATTGAAATCACATTCACAATTAAATAAACATTATACCCAACTTTGAACACCCTTCAGTTCATGTAGAGCTTAAACCAAATAGTGCCCATTAACTCCACACTATCTAAAAACAAAAACATACATTGAAACATAGCTAATTTTAGATACATAGACATAGTTCCCCTTATGAAATTTAAAATAGCTTTTTGTTTTTATTTTTTTTTTTTTGGGCTCCACCAATTTGCTCATTTCTGGAGTCCTAGTCCTAGATAGAGGGGCTGCGTATGCCAAGGACATGATAAGAGTTAACTTAAGGTTTTTTCTTAGGCCTATTTTTGTTTCCCAGGCAGAACTGGAGTTCCAAATATATATATATATATATATATATATATATATATATATATATATATATTTTTTTTTTTTTTTTCACCTTTCCTTTACTACACTTCCATCAAGTGCCGGTTTTGCAATTTCAATTAAAATTTTATTTTCACCAGTTTTCATTGGAGTCTAAAGAATATCATAGCCATTCAGTGTCAAAAATATCCTTTCTCCTTCTTGTAGCTATAGTATATTATTATAACGATATATGCATGAACGAATTTTTGTCACATAGGACTTAAACCTTGGCTGAAAATTTTTGACAAATACTTGGACTAATATGGAGAGGGCAATGGAACCTCTTTCAGTACTCTTGTCTGGAGAATCTCAGGGATAGTTGAGCCTGGTGGGCTGACATCTATGGGGGGCTGCATAGAGGGGTAGGACACACGACTGAAGAAGTGACAGCAGCAGCAGTAGCAGGACTTTTAAGCATACCTTGTGGTAACATAGTCTACTGAAATCTTTTATGAGGCACGATATGATTAAGAAAAGGGAGAGAGAAAGTTAGTCTCTCCCGGTCTAAATGGTGTAAAGGCATATTAAAAAATCAATCTTGTGAATCCGTAATAATAATGTGCCAATTTTGAGGAATAGTAATGGGATCTCTGGTTACAATGCAGCCCCAGGTTCAAAAAAGTATTAACTTTTTAAAATTCTGTTAAGAGACACCATTTGTAATATTTCCTTTGTATAACAAAAATAGAGAGTTCCAAAAAGAGCAAGATTCTTCAATATGTTTCCTTTTTAATTGTGTGTTTATATGTTCTTTAGTAGCTTGTAATTTTTTTTTTTCATAAGGGGGCATTGCTTTGTCTAAATAGGCTCATAAATTTTCTCTGTTATTTTAATAACTGTTTTGTTTGTAAAATGAGCATTGGCCCCTAGGAAAAATGTGGAATGTTATCTGAGTTTGCCATTGCATAAATAAGTCCCTTCCTATGAGATTAAGGGGTGCATCTATCACATAAGGTTTTAATGTTTTAGGTTGGCCTTTTGGTCTATCATATGTGTAGATTTGATATTTTTTTGTAAATTTATTGTACTTTTGCTTGAGAAATTCCTGCAATTTGGCAAGAGACCTTTTGTATGGGTCAGGATTTGGGCCAAAACAGTATCGAAATGATAATATTAGACCCATTGCTGAGGGGTCCAGAAAATATTTTACCATTAATTTTGATGTTTATATTTGGTCGGACATATTTAAATAACAATGATGTCTATAAGGATTGTTTTTGATCTGTATTACCAAATCTGCCTCTCCCTACATTAGTAGAGGAGTTAATGGAAGTGTAAGGCAAAAGAAGTAATTGAGAAATGTTGTCCCCCCTTTTGAAATGCCATAGAATCTGAGTTGACATCATAATTTGAATTTCTCCTTTATAATTTGAATTTGAATTTTATTCCACGCCGAACAGTAATTCCTTTAGAAGCCAAATTAGATCAGCCCTGTAAAAGCCTGAAGGTTTGAGGGGGTAGGGGTCCAAAAACTCCAGTATGTACTCTAGAAGGGACTGCTTAATGGTAAAGGAAAAAAAAATTTAGGGCTGGTATATTAATGACAGCACTGCTGGACGTTGAGGGTTTGAGGGAAAAAATAGAATTTTGCCCTCCTTTTTTTTTTTGTAGGGGACCTGGGAGGTCCCCTCTTTGGAGTTTCTTGGAATAGGTTTTCCTTCAATATCAAATTTCAATTTACTGTCTTTGGCCCAGTGCATTCCTCTGTGGCAGCATGGGAAAACTTTTGGAAGCATTTTATTAGCTTTCTTAGGGCAGTCCCTTTTTAAACGCTTTTTATCTCCACATGTAAAGCATCCTTCACTTCTCTTTTTAAAAGTTTGTAGCATTGATTCAGCTTGTATTTGCATCTTTTAAGTTTTTGATCCTAGGTTGTGACAAGCCTTTATATAATCAAAAGTAATCTTAGTCTGAAAATTTGCAGCTATAGCGCTTTGACATTTCTGATATGCATTTTCATAAGCAAGTAAATTATCTAGCTGTTTTTTTTTTTCTTCTCCGATTACAGTATGGGAAATAGCAGCTTCTAGTCTAGCTTAAAAATTAAGGTAACTTTTCATTAGGTTGCAGCAAAGAGACATTTGGAGTTGCGACTGGTGGCAGAGGAGAAGCATTTGGAGCAGCCAGGGCAGGGCTAGCAAGAAAATTTTTATATAGTTTGTATTGTTTTAATTGAGCCTTTTGTAAAGTTGAATCATTTAATTTATATGTATATAATATGTATATTTTGTCTGTTGCTGAATATTGGAAGGGCTAGAATATACATTAAAATGGCAGAATTACAGCTTTAATAAGAGCGCATATGGGCTCGAGATCCACTGGAATAATATTTCTTTGTTTGGCTGCTCATTTAACATTTTCTTTGCCCGGAGCCAAATTTAAAAAAAAAACTGCATTTGTCAGGAAACTAAGGATGATCTTCTACTACTGTTTGAAGGCAAGCCTCTATTCACTGGCGTGAAACCAGAAGTCCCTGAAATGTAAAGAAGTGGTGGGCAAAGCAGAAAATTAATGGGGCTGGCCAGCCTTTTAACCCATGCCTTAGTATTTACAGTCCACAACAGGTCCATGAGTCCCTCCACCCGATATACCACGTATACCAGTGTCTCTGTTCTTTGGCCACATTTGCTGGGGTCCATTATTGGACCGGAACCTTGTGGTCCGGTGTTGGCGATCAGAAAGTAAAAGAGAGAGAGGCTGATATCGCTTCTTTACACAGAGGACCAATATTGTCCTTGACAGAGGGCGTGCATCACTCACCAAGGTACCAGGCGCCCTCTCGAGGGGGTCTTAGAAGCCCGGGCAGAAAAGTGAGCACGACGGGTCTCCAGGCTCCAGAGAGTCAGCCAGAAAAAGATAGAGAGAGAGAGAGAAAAAGAGAGAGAGAGAGAGAGACAAAAAAAAGACCGGGGGACCTAAGCTCTAATGGAGCAAAGGTGCTTTAATGATTTTTCTATGAGTATATACAGGCTGCAGTACAAGAAACTTCTTTGGGGAATGATAGAGTTCAGCAAACCAAACAAACTGCAAAGGTTACCAAGGGAACAAGGAGTAATGCTAGTCCCAAGGTCAGGAGACAATCCATATCTCAAGAAAGGCGAAGGGGACTAAGCAGTTTTGTCTTAAAGCGATGCTCTGCTGAACTTGGTGTTCCTCTGGACTTCGGACGGTGTTCTCGGGGATACTCTGTTGTTTAAAGGAAGTCAAGCCACTTCCCGTGTTTGATGTGGAATTCGGGTTGGCTCTGGAGCTCATGCAGGGGATTCTGGACTCATCTCGAGTCGATTTGCGGAACACAGAGCCCTTTCTTGTTGCTGCGGTGACATCAGGGTCCCGCTAGACTTGTGACAGTGTTCTTGGTGACTCTCTGAAGTTCCGTCCAGGAAGTCCAGACTTCTATCTTGTTTGATGGGGAACACGGAATTGCTCTGCATGCAATGCAGGGGAATCGGGCATCATCTGGCAGCGAGGCGGAAGTCTCGTGTTTTTTTTTCGAGTTACGGTGGGAACCTGGGGTATATTCTCGAGTTAGGACTTGGATGGCTCTTCAAAACTCGAGTTTGTTCAGCAAAGTCAGGACTCATGTCTAGTTGCGAGGGACACCTCGAGATTCTCATCGAGGCTTGGCAGGGAAATTGGGATGCCTCTTTAGGTGAGACTTGAGACCCAGTGTCCCTTTCAGTTCCCACAGTGATTGTCGGATTCCTATCAATTTTTAAGAGGAGTCAGGCTTGTTGTCCTTTTGACGCATTGAACTGCAAGTTCCTCTCGAATTTTCAAGGGGATGTGAGGCCTCCTGTCTAGATGAGGCGGGGAACTAGGGGCTTTCTCTAAAGTCTCCACAGGGGATTCACTCATCCCTTCATCTTGGGAGATGAAAGACTAGCCTGCATTCAAGTCACTGGAGGGAAATCCGGCCTTATTTCGAGTCAGGGCATCTCGGTGTCCATTCCGCTTGGGGCAGCAAACTCAGGGTCCCTCTCACATACCTATAGCTAAGAGAGGCCTCCTGTTGAGGTGTTTGTGGAAAGTTGCATTCCTCTTGAGTCAAAAATAGGGAATCAGCTCTCATCTCGAGATGATTTGGGGAACCTGAAACATTCCTTGAGTTGGTGTGCTGAACGTGGTGTTCCTCTGGACTATATTTTATTTTTCTATAACAACCATGATATATCTTGTATGTTAGCATTTTATAGATCATTGAACATATGTATCAAATCATATTATATTGTATATGCATCCATTCCATACAAATATATATTTTTTTTTCATTAACAGCTCAAAATCTCTTCAGCTCTTCTGCAAGAAAAAAATCCCCTTGTAAGAGTAAGCCAATGTTCAGCAGTTAACGCTTTGAAATCCTAATTCATTTCGAAATGACCCAGCCATTCAACAAGCTTCTACTACTTAGTTCAGCACAACTCCAGCAACATAAGTCACTCTAATCCCAAGGGACCAATCCAGATTATAGAGAATAGATCATTTTATCAAAAATACAATTTTTTTTAATAGACCTTATCTAAAATTATTCATCTCATATATATATATATATATATATATATATATATATATATATATATATATATATATTACCTTTTTTTTTTTTTACAATCGTATCTTACCCCAAACAAAGGCATAACAAATGTATTATATAATGTTGATGACTTAAGACATGTCCCTACTAGATTAAGAAATAATTACATTGAAATCACATTCACAATTAAATAAACATTATACCCAACTTTGAACACCCTTCAGTTCATGTAGAGCTTAAACCAAATAGTGCCCATTAACTCCACACTATCTAAAAACAAAAACATACATTGAAACATAGCTAATTTTAGATACATAGACATAGTTCCCCTTATGAAATTTAAAATAGCTTTTTGTTTATTTTTTATTTTGGGCTCCACCAATTTGCTCATTTCTGGAGTCCTAGATAGAGTGGGCTGCGTATGCCAAGGACATGATAAGAGTTAACTTAAGGTTTTTTTTAGGCCTATTTTTGTTTCCCAGGCAGAACTGGAGTTCCAAATATATATATATATATATATATATATATATATATATATATATATATATATATATTTTTATAGTTCACCTTTCCTTTACTACACTTCCATCAAGTGCCGGTTTTGCAATTTCAATTAAAATTTTATTTTCACCAGTTTTCATTGGAGTCTAAAGAATATCATAGCCATTCAGTGTCAAAAATATCCTTTCTCCTTCTTGTAGCTATAGTATATTATTAACGATATATGCATGAACGAATTTTTGTCACATAGGACTTAAACCTTGGCTGAAAATTTTTGACAAATACTTGGACTAATATGGAGAGGGCAATGGAACCTCTTTCAGTACTCTTGTCTGGAGAATCTCAGGGATAGGGGAGCCTGGTGGGCTGACATCTATGGGGTTGCATAGAGTAGGACACGACTGAAGTGACTTAGCAGCAGCAGTAGCAGGACTTTTAAGCATACCTTGTGGTAACATAGTCTACTGAAATCTTTTATGAGGCACGATATGATTAAGAAAAGGGAGAGAGAAAGTTAGTCTCTCCCGGTCTAAATGGTGTAAAGGCATATTAAAAAATCAATCTTGTGAATCCGTAATAATAATGTGCCAATTTTGAGGAATAGTAATGGGATCTCTGGTTACAATGCAGCCCCAGGTTTCAAAAAAGTATTAACTTTTTAAAATTCTGTTAAGAGACACCATTTGTAATATTTCCTTTGTATAACAAAAATAGGAGAGTTCCAAAAAGAGCAAGATTCTTCAATATGTTTCCTTTTTAATTGTGTGTTTATATGTTCTTTAGTAGCTTGTAATTTTTTTTTCATAAGGGGGCATTGCTTTGTCTAAATAGGCTCATAAATTTTCTCTGTTATTTTAATAATAACTGTTTTTGTTTGTAAAATGAGCATTGGCCCCTAGGAAAAATGTGGAATGTATATCTGAGTTTGCCATTGCATAAATAAGTCCCTTCCTATGAGATTAAGGGGTGCATCTATCACATAAGGTTTTAATGTTTTAGGTTGGCCTTTTGGTCTATCATATGTGTAGATTTGAATATTTTCATAAATTTATTGTACTTTTGCTTGAGAAATTCCTGCAATTTGGCAAGAGACCTTTTGTATGGGTCAGGATTTGGGCCAAAACAGTATCGAAATGATAATATTAGACCCATTGCTGAGGGGTCCAGAAAATATTTTACCATTAATTTTGATGTTTATATTTGGTCGGACATATTTAAATAACAATGATGTCTATAAGGATTGTTTTTGATCTGTATTACCAAATCTGCCTCTCCCTACATTAGTAGAGGAGTTAATGGAAGTGTAAGGCAAAAGAAGTAATTGAGAAATGTTGTCCCCCCCTTTGAAATGCCATAGAATCTGAGTTGAATCATAATTTGAATTTCTCCTTTATAATTTGAATCAATTATTCCACGCCGAACAGTAATTCCTTTAGAAGCCAAATTAGATCAGCCCTGTAAAAGCCTGAAGGTTTGAGGGGGTAGGGGTCCAAAAACTCCAGTATGTACTCTAGAAGGGACTGCTTAATGGTAAAGGAAAAAAAAAATTTAGGGCTGGTATATTAATGACAGCACTGCTGGACGTTGAGGGTTTGAGGGAAAAAATAGAATTTTGCCCTCCTTTTTTGTTGTAGGGGACCTGGGAGGTCCCCTCTTTGGAGTTTCTTGGAATAGGTTTTCCTTCAATATCAAATTTCAATTTACTGTCTTTGGCCCAGTGCATTCCTCTGTGGCAGCATGGGAAAACTTTTGGAAGCATTTTATTAGCTTTCTTAGGGCAGTCCCTTTTTAAACGCTTTTTATCTCCACATGTAAAGCATCCTTCACTTCTCTTTTTAAAAGTTTGTAGCATTGATTCAGCTTGTATTTGCATCTTTTAAGTTTTTGATCCTA